>SDVV010031635.1:0-11523 GCA_016164225.1 Gammarus roeselii
TTAATGGACAGTGAAATCAGAGGTGTTTTTCCCGCGAAGGTCGCCCATGCCGCGAAGGAGAGTGAAAGTCCACCCGACTACGGTAAGGTCAAGAACACTGCAGTGGACGGTACCTCGGCTGACGAACCGATTCTGATCAAACAGGGTTCGCCTGAGCGAGCAACCACTAACTGTACGAGTCAAGACCAGTCCCAGACAAGTTTCAACGTACATTTACGTAAGGACGTAAAGATACCAAGGAACACGGTGATGTTAGCTACGGTTAAAGTTAAAAAACAAGTACGGAACGGACGAGAGATAGTACTTCATCACACTCATCTCAACCCTGCAGTAGTTATAGCTGGTGTACTTACTCTAGTTGAGAACAAAAGCGTAGAGGTCCACTTCGCCAACCTGAGCGAAAACTCAGTGATTCTGAAAAAGGGCATGAAACTATGTAGTGCTCAATATCTAGCACCTGGAACTGTGCTTGTGGCACAGCCAGTTGAGCCCGACTTGCCCGAGGACTATTGCTATAAAATGCTAACGCAAGAGGACATTAGTTGCGGTGACCCCAACGAGACAACAGCCCTGTTGGAAATATTGAACCGCCACAGAAACGCCTGTTGGCTCCCCAGTAAACCGTTAGGGAAATACACGGGAGATCAGCTGAAACTACGTCTAAAAGAAAATATCGTGGTGAACAAAGCACCGTACCGAATACCATACGCGTTTCAAGATAAACTAGACCAAGTAATTAGAACTATGCTAGATGAGGGAACTATCTCGTGTTCAAAGTCTTCCTATAACAGCCCATTAATCATAGTCGAACGCGGTAACAGTGACATACGTCCCTGTATCGACTATCTTGAATGAAACAGAATCCTAGAGCCCGTTTCGTATCCTTTGCCTCGCAACTCCGATGTACTCAACTCCTTGGGTCAATCTACTTACATTAGTACGCTAGACCTCGCTAGTGCGTATCACCAGTGTGAGATTCATGCAGATGATCGCGAAAAAACGGCTCTCACTGTAGGAAGCAGCAAACACGAATGGAACCGAATTCCATTTGGTCTCCAGAGTGCACCCAGATGTTTTGCCCGTGTAATTATTGATGTACTCTACGAGACGCTAGGACCGCAATGTCTCGCGTACATGGACGATATCATCCTATTAAGTAAAACCGCTAATCAACACTTGGAAACGATAGATTGCGTCCTACAAAAACTGAACGAAGCCGGAATCAAACTAAAAATACAAAAATGTCACTTCTATGCCAACGAGGTAAAATTCCTCGGATATCAAATGACTAAAGAAGGCATGACAATGACCAATGAGCGAGTAGCTGCAATTAAGATGATGACCATGCCGACAAATGAAAAACAACCCAATCTTTCCTTGGGGTTGTAAATTATTTCCGTCTGTTCGTCCCCAAATTCGCAGAAATCGCGGAAACGCTTTACGAATTACTACAAAAAAAAACGCTACGTTCCTATGGACTCCGGCGCAGACGACTGCGGTCGAAACTCTCAAAAAAAATTGTCTCAGGCTCCGATAGTGAAATTCCCAAGTTACCACTTACCGTATCATCTCTACAAGGACGCCTCGAATTCCGGTATAGGCGCCGTCCTAATGCAAAAGCACGAAGGACTATTAAACCCCGTGGCGTACGTATCTAAAACTCTCAATAGCGCGCAGAAAAACTATTCGACGACCAAGAAAGAGGCCTTAGCCCTCGTATATGCACTCGAACAGTTCAGGCACATAATTTTACTATCTCCCGTACACGTGTACACTGACCATAAACCGTTGTTAGGTGCTCTAAGGAAGCCCACGAAAGATGACTGTTTGCAAAGATAGGCCCTATTGATCCAAGAATACGCCTAACCTCCATTATGTGGAAGTCAAAGAAAACATCTTTGCTGATACCCTATCAAGACTACCAGTTGACACAAGCAGCACTAACATCTTAACTACAAAGCTCCACGAGGATCTCCTCGCGCGAAACGAGATCTGTAACGCAGCTCTACACGACTTCATCCCCGAGAAGGTCCCATGGACCGAAAAAGAACTACGAAACGCGCAAAGGAAGGACTCCTCGTGTCGTCAACTATTTGGGCAGCTAAGAAACGACGGTACCCATTCTAGTAACCCAGACACGGAAATGACCATTTCCACTGATATCCTGTTAAACAGTAAGATAATCAACAGCGTACTCTACATAGTACGAAAAACAAAGAGAGGAACCCTGAGTGATGAATTCCTAGTACCATATCTTCCCACCAGTTTTCTGCCACAAGCATTCACAACTGCTGGTCACAAAGGACCCGAACGAACACTCAAAATGTTTGTTAGAAACTTCTATAACTCGCAAGAACGCCACCTGATAACCCAATTCTGTGATGATTGTGAGTTGTGCATTCAATCAAAGAAAGTACCCAAACCAGTTCCCATAGATAAATATCCTGTACCCATCAGACCCTTTCACACCATATCGTCTGACATCCTCGGTCCTCTGGGAATACAAGAAGACGGAAACCAGTACATACGGAAACCAGTACATATTTACGATCAGAGATTACACTACTAGATACACGATCATTTTTCCTTGAAACACAAGGATACTTATTCAATAATAGAAGCCCTAAGACAAGTCAATTCCAATTATGGCGCTAGCAGTGTCATGATCACTGACAATGCCCCTGAGTATACCTCCGATAAACTGATTAACTTTTTGAAATACTACAACACCAAAAAGGTGGAAATAGCTCCATACCACGCAGCAGAACGCATGAATCGTGAAGTAAACAAATTGTTGAGAATATACACCTATCAACTAGCAGTTAACGACTGGGATAAATTATTACCAGCAATACAGTTAACAATTAACAACACTTTTAACAGTAGTATAAGAGAGGCCCCATTCTACGCTCTGTTCGGCTATGATTCCGCAACTGCTACCCTCACGCCTCCCAAACTACAGTATAGTGAAGATGAGCTACATCAACATATGCAACGCTTGCAAGAAGTGCGAACTCACTGTAGAGACACTCTTCTCACTGCACAAACTTTCTACACTGCATACACAAATGCCGGAAGAAAAGCTAAACACATCTCAGTGGGACATCGGGTCGACGCTATTCTTCTGCAGATCTCTAAGCAAAAGCTAGATTTGCCTGTTCGCGGACCCTTTTTAGTGAACAAAAGCAAAGGGAAAGCGAGGGAACTCCAAGAAATTGACACGAAAAAAACATATATAGTCCATCCCGACTATATAATTACAAGGCAACCGCCATGCTCCTCGCCACCTCCTCTGACCCGTACACAGACCGCTACGCCAACAGTCAAACCGGTTCCAGCACGAACCCAGCCAGTGAGAGCCTGCAAGCTGACCTAGTAACCTGCCAGTAAAAACGGGAAAGGACAAGGTCAACGCAGCTAGCACACCTACCCACGCTGCAAGGCATCGCCCCTGCACTGCACCACTGCAATCAGCCCACAACTTTCTTTGTATACTTTAAGTAACCATTCATATCGTCTTGTTCGGAATAGTTAATTTGCTAATAAATGTATTATTTTAGTAAAGTAAGTAGGAAGTGGCATTCGATGTCACTTAGAATAACCACTGTTGTATCAAGACTCTTGAGTAATGATAGTTAATTACGTAAGGTATGAACCACCTAATATATATGTTACAGATTCCCTAAGTACCATGGGATTGGCCATTCTACTCGCGGGAGCCGTGGTTCTTGTTGCACTGACACAAGCAGGCCCCATATTCCGGGAAAAAAAACATCAGCAACAACGATCACGGAGACAAAGCCTGCCACTGTCATCCCTTGGCCCGGATATGCCCACATTCCAGGTGCGTTCCTTCTGTCCCGAGTAGATCTCGGCTTTATCAATATCACTTGTTCTAAGTACTCGTCTGATTTGGACGCTGCCACTCAAATAGCCAAGGTGTTAGCAAACACTAAATTTGTTGGAGGGACCCGAAATCAACTAAACCGATCCGGATATACGTTCTTAAAGTTAGAGACTGAATATCTGAGTACCCTCCATTATAAATTTGACTTGTTACTTTGTAATGGCCGAGGTAGTGAACTTTGGACAAAATTCTACGCCTTTCGTGACCAAGCTACAATAGTCTGGACTATGCTGAAAAAGGCAGGAGTAACTCAACGTACGGATAATACTAGTCTCAGTACTCAATCGGACGCCCCCATTAGTGGACTAAATATTACTAATACGAATAATGCCCCCTCCTTGATAAACTACTTGTCCGAGGTAAGGCCCTAACGGCCAGGAAAACAAAGGCAACCCCGGAATCCGCTAGTGATTGAATTAGGATTAGGATTCCTGGGAAGTTACTTATTTTCTAAAATTTTCGATACCAGTAATCAAGGCGACGTCGACGCCTTAAACAGAAATATCCAACAACACAATAAACTCATTAAATTGACTATCGAGAGACTAGACATGTTGTCACAAAACGTAGCTGACTCTTTTGAGGCAGTGAATAAGGTACTTGATAAATTGGCTGATACACATGAATTAGCGGACATTCATCAAGCAATTCAGTGGAATCTAGACCAGCTATTAGCTAGCCTAACGGACGTCCGGACTACTTTTAGATCAATCGAGCTTACAGTATCTCTGCTCGAAGATGGTATTTTGAACCCTGAATTAATTGACTTAAAATCCCTGAATAACATCGTTGTAGAAGGTCGCAAGTCTTTCCCAACGTTAGACTTCCCGCTTGAAATATCCCGACATCAACTCGAACCCATAGTGCAAATATTGAAAATACAAAAAGTATCACATCATAAATTCTTGATGGTCATACCTCTGACGTATAGGACGTCATACGATGTATTCACACTAATAGCACACCCCCTAAAACTAGATTCAACGTCTCTTGTCATCCCTGAATTACGGAACGTAATACTCAGAAGCAACAATACCTATCTCATTACGGATAAAACTAACATGTACTCCATCTTAACGTCGAATCATCTCCTTTTGGAAATCGAACCTATCTATTATGATCAGAAATCTACGTGTGAATGGGAGGCTTTTCAACAGAACGCAACTGCGATGTTGCAATTATGCAACTACCACAAAACCGGATTCACGGACACATTTATGGTAGAGACGGACCAGCATAGACTAATCTACTTTTCAGAATCTACAAGAGTAACTCTGAACTGCCCGTCCCACCAGACGAAAGATACCCTCGTCGGACTGCATAAACTTCCTTTAGCTTGTGACGTGCAGACTGATGATTTGCTCTGGCCTGCTAAACAGATGGTAACTATTGATATCCCCGAGCCCAACAAATCCTTTACCTTTATTTTCGACCCCACTTATCTTCCTAACATCAACGTGAACAAATCCAGTGTCGTACACTCCAGTCTCCGGGAACTGATTAAAAAAGTAAACTCAGATGACCCATTTACCATCGACTTCGATTATCATGGCTTGCAGCTTGAACAGACCGCAACATACTCCATACATGCCCAGACTGTTCTAACCATAGTTGTTGTCAATAATTCCCTCTTCATAGCTTTTCTGTTCCTCAAATCGATCTATCGCAAAAAAAAACACAAATACTGGGTCACGTGAGTCCACTTTGCACACTCTGCAGGAACGATTTCACGGAGTCAGAGATAGCCTACGGACTGAAAAGATTCTATTCCCAAATAGGGAAGGAATACGAGGTTTTCGAGAAGCTTACGAGCCAAAGGTGACCATATTCGAGATGTAGCCAAGAATGAGGCACACCAACTTAAACGCAGATTTCACAGCTCCCCGATAGACATTCATAAACCGTATAATGTTGATGCAAGTACCAACACGGATAGACTGGTGTATCCTCCATCGGCCCCTGTTCCCGAACTATATCCAGCCTTGCCTCGATATACTTAGGAAACTAAATTAGACTTTGCGTACCCCCCTCGGCATTTGTTTGATGGCATTTGCACTCGTTAAATTGAATTCTCCTTCAACTGAGACATCAACTCAGTATTTTAACAAGGAACATATTAGGCTGCAGTCAAATTCACAATACGTTCATAACTAACTATTGTATGTATTTAGTGATTAATTATGGTGTACTCTTCTTGCCTCTTGCGTATTAGCTCTACTCCTTCCCGAGCTTCGATGTACCGAACTTCGGCCTCCAGTGGACGACCCCGCGCCCCGCCTACGTAGTGGGCCCAGAAAACCACGCGCCCATTTTCTACCTACCCACGTCAAAGAAAACACGGCCGCTGCCTCCTACAAGGACGACTACACTACCTGGCCTGGCGGAACGACCAAGAAGCTTGTCTTCGGCACTTTTTTTCTGTCTCTTGCACACTTTAGGTTCTTTCGCAGGAACTTATTACTCCTAGACTAAATTAAGAATCACTTTGTAATATCAATTAGGGATAGAGGGTGTGTGAGTGTTAAACGAACTGTGTAGTTTTCACCTAAGGTTTATTTGCACCCGACCCACGGCCGAGTCTCCGTGTCGTTATTAGTATAACTATTGACCCATCAATGTATTTCGGCCCGCACCTCCATAAAGTATACTAGCGCCTTCGACACGGGCCGCCTAACAAGGAACTAACCGCTGCTAGCCTGTGTCTGAATCCTTTCTCCTACCAACCCAACTGTCACCTCCGGTGCTAAAGTGTCACATATAGCTGCGCGTACTGACTCTAAAACTGCTAATATAGATGCGTATCTAATCAGGATAAGTGTTACAATACCATGTAGATTGCCTGGCCTAGAACCCGCCACATGTTCACGGCCAAGTGCCCGCAAGAGAACGGTCTCTTCCGTGGCCCCAAAACAAGCCCAATCATCTGGCTTTCCAATCCGCCCGCGGTGTTTTGACCTATTCCCCAGTATATAAGCTCTGCGTGTTGCTGAGCCATCAGACTTGAGGACTTGAAGACTCAACCTCACCGTCTCCGTGCATATATTACAACTGTTCCGCGTCCCTCTCCAATCTTGTCCCCCTCAGCTGACTTCCCAATAACGTGTTAAATTGTATTAGCTCGTGAAAAGAACCACAACTTAACTCCATTTCCGTAACTAGCCTGGTTAAATAAACTACTACGAAGCTCGATCGAAGTTATTTTCTCTACACCAGTTTCCCTCAGCTAGAGTAGAGAAAAAGTTAATATGCTTTTTCATTAACTGAAATCACGGGGAGGCGTGACTCATCGATTAAAAGGTTCAAAGCTTTTTGGACCTTGAATATCTTGTGCGGAGGCCTATATTAAATTTATTTAAAGTAGTTATATTTCGCTATTGCCTATTTAATAATATTTTACTATGAAATTACATTTATCAGCATCTTGTTTCATTTTGTATAAGCGACCCCAAGAGATTGACCATTATATGGTATGAACGGGTGTCATGTGATGGAGTGTGTTCGAGATCATTTTTCTCAACGGGATGACACATGAATGATAGAAATATGAATGATAAAAATATTTAATTCACGGGTTAAGAATACATACGCTACAAACCAATAAAGAATAATATCATCGACAATTCGCAAAAAATTCAAATAAATCAAAACTGCGTGCATGAGTCTTAATAATAATCACAACACAAGCATTCTGACCGCCCTCCCTCTGTCAAGTGTTCTCCCCATAGAGACTGAAGCATTGCCGTGTTCTGTTTCATTCCACGCCAATTGCAGGATGTGATGAATTCCGCTCCAAGTTTCTCTAATTAGTCTAGATAATTATGGGATTTGAGGTTCCGTTAAGTGTCGACCATCAGAAGTTGGCGATGAGGCTTGGGTTCGGTGGTTTGGTTAGAAATCGGACGCTGTAAAACTTAGGTTTTAATTTATGATATTTGTTTAAAAATAGCCTACTATCATCAAAGGGTATGTTAATATGAGTCTGAACTATTCCTCAGGTTGATCTTCATTAATACACATGATTTTCTGAATCATTAATGCTGATCTGATCGTATCCGAATTGGCCAAATCCCGTATCTAACCAATCAGTTCCGGTAGCGTGAGATGAGAAAATTTTGAAATGTGATCATCGGATCTGGATAATGACACAGACAGTGTTTATTGAACTGCATTTATTTAACAGTTAATCATTATCACAAACAACATATGATCATTGTGCATTTTGCGTTCTTACCTTAAGAGTAAAATTGTTCAATTACCTTCAATACAAAGTTATGTATACTCTCGTATGAGAATAATATATGTTCTTCTTTTTAAATTTCTGTTGGTGGAGTAGATGTACTCCTGCTTTCGTGTCCGCTTTCGTGTCAGAATAGCGCGAAAACTCTCGATAAAGGGCATTTTTCATTTACAAGGACTTTTCAAAAATAATTGAAGGGGAATTTGAGGGCAGCTATGAGCACTTGTTGTAATATAAATGTGTTTTCTGTTAATCACTTCATCTCGTATGACTCATTGCAAAGTAGCAACTTCAGTTATCATAAATTGTTATTCCTAAAACTAAACACTTGCACTGATAATGATTTCTCAATTTAAAAACCGAACATTCACATGCCTAACATTACGGTGGCAACAGACCACATAACATGCATCGCATATAAGCTATTAAATATACCTGAAGAATTAGGGACTCGTTTTCACCTTTTCTACTAAAATTAATTGGTCACGTCAAGCTAGCTGATTTGATAAACATGAGCTGCTACGTTCACACTTCAGAGTGTAAACGTAGCAGAAAATAATAGCGGTAGCAAATGGCAACAAGACAATGTAGTTATTTAATCGTGATTCAGTTTGATTGGACAATATTAACAGACAGAATTAGTAATTTGCCCGCAAGTTGACAAGGATTGGTGAACGGGGCCCCTTCCTGCAGGGCATCTATAAAAATACCCGCCAACTTGTCATTCAAACAAAACTCTTCGTTGCCGTGGTTGGAAAGTCAACAGTTGTTCGATTTCTCTAACTTGCATTTAATATAGATGGAATCCGGTCAACACAAAGCAAGTTACAAACACAACCCCATACAATATTGATTAATTCGCCAACTAGAATGCATGTATAAGGGTGTTGGTGAGCTCGCTGGTCCTCACAGTAGTACCCCAAATTCTTACCTATTAGATTGTTGTTTGGTGATTTAAGCACGAGCCAACTTTCAGTTGATCACAAAGACTTGAACGTTGGAGACAAACCATTTTTTTGTTGACTGTTTCAAAGTTGCAAAACCCATTGGCCTTTCAATCGACTAGTAATGCCTCCTCGTTTATTGCTCACGTCGATGTTGGCAACACAGGTCATGACTGGTTTTTGGTTGGTAATGGTATTATTTCTCTCGTCAAACACTTTGACACACTTTCAAAAAATGAACAAGTGGGAAGCCGGACGCGTGTGAAGCAGCA
Organism: Gammarus roeselii; assembly: GCA_016164225.1. Lineage (NCBI taxonomy): Eukaryota > Metazoa > Arthropoda > Malacostraca > Amphipoda > Gammaridae > Gammarus > Gammarus roeselii. Next base: position 9,361 of record SDVV010031635.1, read on the forward strand.
GGGTTGAAACGTAATGACAGAACAGGAAACGTTATAAAGTATGAATATGAGGCAAGTTTCAAGTGTTTCTTTCATTAGGAATATTGGACATTGTTCAAAATAACTAACTCCATGATCACGGTTCATGATTTTCCATCGTTTCAAAAACAGTGAATGTGTCATTGAAAACGGATGTGGCATTCATTTCCCATGTGTAAATCCAATGCTCCAGTATCACACTCAATTCTCTAAACAGTCGTCTCCACCTTCGCTCTGTCAGTGGCCCTACCATCAATCAGAGGGACCTTCATCTTGCTCGAAAAGAGGTAATTTACTACCATTGTTCAGAAATTGCTGTGAATCATGGGATGTTCTCGGTGAAGGGGATCAACGTGAGCAAACGGCTTAGGGAATGTCCCCCCTCCTACCGATAGGGTTAGGGGGGACAAAAATTCGTTTATGGTTAGTCTGTAACCGAAAAACAAATTCGACTTTCCTTACGAGGAATTTAACTTTATATAAAAATTTCTTACGATACTATGTGTGGACAAAGCCTCTTAATGGGTAATATTAATCAAATGTTTGATGAGTTCAAATATAGAGCGAAAGATGGACATTGAAGATTTCACTTAGTTTTGAATCATAAACGAATTTTCCCTCGCTACTGTACATCGGGAAAGGGAAGACAATAACTTGTAAGTGCCGGAGAAAAAATATGCATCTAAATATTCTATACCAAACAATCAACGGATAACCTACCCCCTATAGATGCTACGATCATATGGATGGAAACTGAGTTGAGTGAATAATTTCGCTTACGGTAGGAACTCCACTGATTCACTTCTTAGAAGCACGCACACGCTATAGCTAGATGTTCTGTACTCTCCCATATAAGTGATGGGGTGAGGTGGCTGATTGAAGCAGTTGAAGTTTTACGTTAGAATCAATGTTTCCCAAAATTCCACGTGGAGATCATTTATTGGCCAATATTTTTTTTTGTGTTCTAAAACTAGACCATACTATCAATATTCGAACAGTCACAACCGATTTAAATTTATGAAACAGGCTCGTGGAGATAAATTATCGTCAACGTCATATTGAAAGTTTTTATTCAAATAAATGAAGCAGGCTCGTGGAGATAAATTACCGTTACCGTCATATTGAATTGATTTTATGAACGTTACACGCTGAATTTGTGACGTATTTCTTGTCATTCGTTAGAAAATGATTTATTCTACAAATGAAAATGCAGGATGGTTACAAACTACAATACATGGAACTCACGATAACATCTTTTTTTCATGAGCGGTAACACGTCTGTTCCTCCATTCCCGTAAGATACTTTGGAGAATCAATCCTAAAGGGTAAAACAATGTAGGATACCAAGACATGACTTTTTTAACAACTTGTAATAGTAGTTAGTATTGCACCGAAAACGCAATGTGAATGAATAAGATATGGATGAACAGAGTTAGTTTTCAGTCTACGGAATTTGCGCTCACATGTTTCACGGACGAACGGAGTCAGGCGGACGGGACCGCAACTGGTCTTAGCAGGCAGAAGGGTGGACGGACGGCTAACGTGTGACGGGTGGGCTTTCGGCCCTTGCTTTCGAATATATATTTGGGTAAGTTTTGTGGTTATGTACATTTATATTTTATTGTATTTATGGTTTATTATATGTATTTACCTTTTTATTCGTTAGATGGCTGTATTGGGGCTTGCTTGGTTCCTTTCAGTTATTCATTTTGTATTTATTCGGTTCTGGTAGGAATATGCCTTCATCCTATTTTGGAGAGGGGTGGGTTGGGGTAGGGGACCCCTTAGCGAAAATTTGGATGCGTTTTGTAAAAATAGGTGATATTGTTCGATCTTAGCTGTTTTTTGTCTTATCAGTAATTTCCGTGGCATGATTGCTATGCTTGAATGTTTATATCATTATATATTTATGTCTGGTTTAACGTTTCCATATATATATATTTACATATATGTTAATATTCTTATCTAGTTGGGGAATAATTGACTCATTATGTGGTTGGTTGGTGGGTTCTTAGCGGTTAGATGCTTGTTAAAGCCTATTGGTTGAATACGGGGCAACGTTTGTGTTTTCAATCTGTTTTTTTCATATGTATATAATATCTATATGAATTCTATGGTATAATAGTTTTGGTAGTTGGCAGGTTG
>SDVV010031637.1:0-11523 GCA_016164225.1 Gammarus roeselii
CCCACCCACTGTCCACAGCCCTGAGCCCTCTCAAAACCTACCCACTGCACACAGTAATGAGTTCACCCACCCACTGTCCACAGCCCTGAGCCCTCTCAAAACCTACCCACTGCACACAGTAATGAGTTCTCCCACCCACTGTCCACAGCCCTGAGCCCTCTCAAAACCTACCCACTGCACACAGTAATGAGTTCTCCCACCCACTGTCCACAGCACTGAGCTCGCCTAACACTCTCGATGCATTCACAAAACTGATGTTCGAGAAAAAGAGGGAGAATAGATATTGTGATACTGACGGACTGAATCTGGTGCTACAAGCACGGCTTGATTGATTTAGGGACACCGCTGGATTAAAGAGAATGCGAATAGAGTTGCATGCAAATGACCTCTACGCCTTTAGGGGCGTGACAAGGACGATATGGTGGACAGTCTTTGATGTCTTGGGATGGTGCATGTCCGGCAACGAGAGGAGACCAGTCTGTTAGGGAGTGACGAGGACGCGAGGAGACCAGTCTGTTAGGGAGTGACGAGGACGCGAGGAGACCAGTCTGTTAGGGAGTGACGAGGACGCGAGGAGACCAGGCTGTTAGGGAGTGACGAAGACGAGAGGAGACCAGTCTTTTAGGGAGTGACGAGGACGCGAGGGGACCAATCTCTTATGGAGTGACGAGGACGAGAGGAGACCAGTCTCTTAGGGAGCGACGAGGACGAGAGGGACCAGTCTTTTAGGGAGTGACGAGGACGCGAGGAGATCAGTCTCTTAAGGAGTGACGTGGACGAGAGGAGATCAGTCTCTTAGGGAGTGACGAGGACGAGAGGGACCAGTCTCTTAGGGAGTGACGAGGATGAGAGAAGACCAGTCTTTTAGGGAGTGATGAAGACGAGAGGGACAAGTCTCTTAGGGAGTGACGAGGACGAGAGGGACTAGTCTTTTAGGGAGTGACGAGGACGAGAGGGACCAGTCTTTTAGGGAGTGACGAGGACGAGAGGGACCAGTCTCTTAGGGAGTGACGAGGACAATAGGAGACCAGTCTCTTAGGTAGTGACGAGGACGAGAGGGACCAGTCTTTAGGGAAGTGACTGGTAAGAGAGGAGACACGTTTTTGGGAGTGATCGAGGACGTGAGGAGGCCAGTCGGTCAAAGAGTGGTCGGGGACAAAAGATGGAGGACAATTCTCTGAGGGGGGGGGTCTCTGACGTGAGGGAACAGTATTTCCATCATTATTCTACTAAGTCTAGCTAGTAGATAGAAGGTTCATTTTATTTCCCTGTCTACCATAGGATGAGTCTTGAATTCTTAACTTACGGAGTACTTTTAGATTTGTTTCAAATGAGACGGAAATGTTGTCTTTAGAAGCATTACTGATGACACTGTGATCCGAGTAATGTTTTATGTTTGTTAACGAATGCCACAAGAACGTCCATCGCATATGCCGGCTGCCGCAGCAGCTGATCAGTCAGCTTATTGACAGATATTGAACCGATGGAATAATCCAGTAACAAACGACATGTGGATTCCCGACGGTAAATTCGGATTCGAAACAGATACGATTTAAAACAGATACGAAGTTTTAGGTATCGACATATAATAAACTTACGGTAAACTTCAGACGCGAAACATGATCTAACTTTCGTAGAAATATTGTTGAATTTGTTCTGTTGAAATTCTGGACATCAATGATTGCTATCATTTCATAACAGCTCCATCTCCACTACTTCAATTCAACTGGTTAGTAAACAGTGTGCATGGTTCGTTAAAAAAATTAGTCAATCACATTTTGGTCCCATACATGATGCAATATTTTTATTCTATGGAATATTTCCAGCACAACTTATCATCTCACGGTTGGTATTACACTAAGTCATCAATGGAAATTGAAGCTGGATGAGAAACTACCAATAATTTTTTTTTCGAGCACGAATTTATGACCAAGTCCGTACATTTACATTCTTTTGGCATATCTGTTTTCTAGTATTTGAGACCATTCTGAGCATATTATGTGATATATAAATGTCTAAATTCATCATTAATAAAAGGGATAGCATTAAATTTTCATTTCAGAAACGCTCACTATAAAAGTTCGCAAGTTCTGTCCATTAAAACATTCAAATTCAATTGGATTTGTGCCAGCATTGAAATGTGAACCTTCATTGGACGGCCGTCAAACAATGAATGGGTAGAAAACATTACGCAATAGATTTCAGGGGATGCGAAGGTGGAGACTTTCAAAGTATTGTGAAATGATTTTTATATCGAGTGATAATAATTTATCACTGAAATTAATAAAAAGATAACCCCAAATGAATTAACCGAAAACAAACATTCGAAATAGCCGTTCGGGAAAATAAACTGTTTGTATTTCTAACACAAAAGGTCTTTGAAGTTTGTGGGTGGAGAACATCCTGTCGGCACGGGTATAGAAACAATTGTTGGAGAGTATTAACGGCAGAGTGCTGTAGTCGAATGCTGAGGCTGGTAGGAAAGACGTGCAAAGCAGCGTAGAGTTGAGACACCTTGCTTTTTACTGGAACAATTACATCTGGAAGAGAAAGAAGTTGAAGAGCGGCAGTGGTGGTGCAACTGCCTTTAGTGAAGGCCTCCTCAAACAGACGACTGTCCTCGTCACTGCTGGCCAGCAGGAACATTAGTTCTGTAAGCAATGGTGGCTGCCGTATTGGCAGCGGTGAGGCAGAATTGAAAGTGCTGCATCCCAAAAGGAATAATCCAATAATAGGCCTACGTGTGTTGAGCTCACTGATAATATTAGATGCCATTCATTGATTTGCCGTTGAATTTTTCTCTTCGGTGTGCAAGTTCTTCGCTTGAGAATTCTAAAGTTATTTCCTACTGTCCTCCAAGTTTGTGGGTGGATGTTCCCTGTCTAGCGGGAAGGAGTTTTTTTTTGTAGAAGATGGCCATTTGTAGGAAACATTTGCTGGCTCTGCCGTTTCCAATTTATATTTAATGATGCGATCGTGAGTGAACTGAGTTGAACCTATTTTATTACGAGTAATATCGAACAGTAAATTATTTCATCACCTTTTGACATCGGCTAAACAAATAATTAAAGCAACTGATTTGAATTATCTATACCTAAATTAAAAGTATTCTCGAACACTCGTTCGTCCAAGATATGTAGTCAATTTAGCACTAAATTTGAGCTGCGGTGTAGTGAAGAAAAATACACTCAGAATGCGATCAGGTAAGGAAATAAGACGGAACAATTCAAGTCCTCTAATCCACAAAGTGCGCTTTCTGTACAGCATGTTGGAGGCTCTGTCTACTCCACCTGCTGTGTTCCACGATACCTGGAAAAATACGTTTTGGACCCCGACTACAATAACTGGTTCTTAGATCATGATTAATGAAGTGTTAAAGATCCACAAACAAAAAGATCTCCTGCTTTCCCATGATTGGATTCAGCAGAAAATGACTCTCAGCAGCGACATTCCATAATGACTGGAATATCTTTTATTTACCGGTCGGAGCAGTCAAATGTGGTGTCTTCTAACTTTGAATATGCATCAGAATGCCGCCTCTTATACTCCCACTCTAGCCGCCTCACAGACTCCTACTCTAGCCGCCTTTCATACTCCTACTCTAGCCGCCTCACAGACTCCTACTCTAGCCGCCTCTCATACTCCCACTCTAACATGCCATTTGCAATTTTAAAAAGTTTCCAACGTATTAAACAGCATAATATCGTTTACTCACATCCTCGGCTTGCGTGTCAGCAGTTTGAGCAGACTGCTGACACGGACTATATCTTCGTCGCCGGTGCAAGGAACTTTTCAAGTCATTCATTTTGGTGCAGCTCGCTGTATATCGATAAACATCTAGTGCGGCACAATCCTTATTCTCAACGAACGGACAAAGAAGAAATGTTCATTAGTCACGGCTTTTGAATAAAATGTTAGTTTCCAATTGTTCAAGTCGACTCATTTTCTGACGACGGTCGACATTCGAATAAAAATGTGAAATATCCTGCAGTTCAACTCGTTAATTTATTACTGTTTCAATTAGTTCGAGTGCGATGAATGTTTTATTGTTTGCTAGTCTCTCGTTATCAAGTAGCGCCAATTGTTTATTCATGTCTTGTGCTGCTATCGTGTACCTATTGCTTGTGCAGCATTGCTCTCCATCACAGATGATATGAGGTAGCCTGTGGCAGCTGGAGGATGGAGTTGATGGATTGAGCGCGTATGACGAGGTTGGATGATGACATATTGGTAGATAGGGTGATGAAAACTAATATGAGTGAACGTAGGCTTAGATGTAGACCAAGATTTTGGTGGATGTATGGGTGAAGCAGGCGTTAGAAAGGTGGGACATAATGAGTGTGGAGGTAACGAGATAGCGTGGAAATGATAGGCGTGAGTGGAGAATGATTTGCGAATGGATAAGCTTTGACGATGCCTTGATGTACCATCTCGCACTTTGTGTCTTTGAGAAACTGGATAGTCGTAGGTGGAAAAATGCCTGGTTACTGTGACCCGAAGTGTGTGTTGCGGTGTTCTGGCAGGACCCTTCAGCGCCTAAGGGCTAAGTTTGATTGTGTGTGAGTGTATGAAGGAGGTGTGAGGTGCTACTCGCGTTCGGCTACCTTTCTTTCTTGGGGATTCTTCCACCCCGCTTTCTGCTAAACAGGAGTGTTTCAAAGCTTAAAGCTCGTACAGCAATTATATGCTAGTGAACCGGAGAGCCAGACAGTCATTTGTTGCTGATGTCAGCTATGACACAAGCACGCGATTTCCGTACATACATGTTTTGCAGAAATCCTGCAGACTCGGTGTCATCTGGTGAAGGTGTCCTCTGAGTTCCACCTCCCCCACATTGAAGGACTGAGTTTGGCTGGCATGAAATCGGTAGCTCACGCTGACGGCCCTGGAAACACCAGCTTCCCACTCCGGCAGAAGTGGGACAATAAATATATTGGCATGATTATGTGAAATTTTGGCATGATTAAGTGAAATTGTTAATTGTTGACCTTCGTTGACGATGGCTATCAAACACACTGTATGGGCTTCGCTAGAGTCATCGCCTATTTTTGAACCTGTTTTCATAGCAGCTTCAACGGTTGTGTTCAAGTGGCAGGAGCGCATGCATTGGACGGAACTTCGCGAATCCCACCTTAATGAACTCGGGGAGGCAATTGATGGACTCCTAATGCGGATGCAGGGTACCCGCGGTGAACAAGACTCCCAGTGCTTGTCAAGCCAATCTTTGAAGGTATTGATAGTGGCAATCTGTTTCAGCTTGTTGGTATCTTGATTGAGATTGTTTTTTTCGCAAATAATGTTTTGAGAAGTAACAACTATTGTTTATGTCAATCGCATTTATTTATTTGATTATAATCTCCGTCAAAGAGTTCTCCCGGGTAATTCGATAGATAAAGGTTTCTACGAGCTGATCCCTCAGAAGTATTCTTTATAGTGATATCAGCTCTTGTTCATCAAGGCATTGCGGGCATAGTCTACGTTCTCGGTTCTGGAATAATTTCTGTTGCTCAGTGTTGAAATCATTCAGTCATGTTGATAACCCCGCATCAGTGAGGGGACCAATATTTATTAAATGTTCTTGTGCTTATATTGAAAGTTCCGGATTTATAGTCAAGAACTAACATTTATTTCATGTACTACATCAACTTTGATTCTTCATTTGAGACCACTGGTTACAAATATTCCAAGAGCTCTCTGTTTGCCTACTTCAGGAGGTGATGTTCTGCAATCAAATCGTCTGATTTTTATTGTGAGCTCCTATTTTAATAACTTTGCACTTCTATACATCGAAGTTAATTTGTTTATTGCCGGCTCTGTCTTTTGGTATTGTTATAAGACTTTAGTTTGAGGTTGTCATAATAAGTTAAAAGTTGTCAAGGTTTGAATGATGACACTTGTTATAGTTCTGAAACGAGCATGATTATTGATTGTGATATTAACAGACACAACAGAACAAAGGTGTATTATGTTGATAATCAAATTGAACAGTAAAAAGAACAAAATTAAATAAACAATGTAAACAGCAAAAATGAGAAAAGAACAGCCCACCCTGTAGGAAAAAAACAAAAAAAACGATACATATAAATGCTGAGAAATTATTACATGCATCTAAGTATGGAAGTATTTATCCCGTATTGTCTAGCAAAGTATCACACAAAGTAATTAACAGCCCATGGAATGACCTAATGCCAGAGTCGCTGTTCTAATGGAGCTTACCTCCTCCCAAGCTGTTCTGTTACGAAGTGTGAAGTCCCACTGACTTCACCACCTGACTACTAACATAGGGAGGGTATGAAATGATCCTCCAATAAGAGAACCACTGTACGGTTTGGTCATTCAGAGGGAGAGTGTTATCCCAAATCTTTGACCCTCATTGGCATAAATAAATTTAGGCTGTTAACCAATTTATAGGCTCCTACCACTTGTTCATTAGTTATTAAGGTTACCCTTGGCTATGACAGTGAAACACGGCCCTTCTTTGTTATAGGATCCCGGCCACACATTACTGATTAGTTGATTTTAAAAAAGGAAGCCCAAATGACATACACTTGTCAACGTCTCTCGGTCAAGAAATCTAATATGGGGACGAACTGCCGTTTGCTACAAGAAACCCTTTTGAGGGTGATAGGAAATACGCACAGTAAGGGGTTTCCCACCGAGTAACCTAAGCTAGGGTTGACAGGCCTGCACTGTTTCTCGCGCAATGCGGAAGACTCCAGCTTTACGAGAATGTCTAGATAGACATTGTGACATACATACATATATACATAAATATATTTGCTAGCTGAAGCTGATCATAACAGTATATTAGGGACACTTGAAAACGATGTGGGACCTTTCGCTTTTAGGCAAAGTTTGGGGCCGACAGCGAATTTGAATATCTTGATGTTGATGCCGGTGTCGAGGTCATTTGTGTCGGTCATAAAGAGGAGGGACACAAGAGCAGCTCCCTGTTGCACTCCAGATGTTGCAGTATCTCACGGCAACCTTAGCTGTTTTGGGTTGGGCAAAGCTGGGTTGGGTTGGGCACAGCTGCACTCCAGATGTTACAATATCTCACGGCAACCTTAGCTGTTTTGGGTTGGGCAAAGCTGGGTTGGGTTGGGCACAGCTGCACTCCAGATGTTGCAGTATCTCACGGCAACCTTAGCTGTTTTGGGTTGGGCAAAGCTGGGTTGGGTTGGGCACAGCTGCACTCCAGATGTTGCAGTATCTCACGGCAACCTTAGCTGTTTTGGGTTGGGCAAAGCTGGGTTGGGTTGGGCACAGCTGCACTCCAGATGTTACAATATCTCACGGCAACCTTAGCTGTTTTGGGTTGGGCAAAGCTGGGTTGGGTTGGGCACAGCTGCACTCCAGATGTTGCAGTATCTCACGGCAACCTTAGCTGTTTTGGGTTGGGCAAAGCTGGGCTGGGTTGGGCACAGCTGCACTCCAGATGTTGCAGTATCTCACGGCAACCTTAGCTGTTTTGGGTTGGGCAAAGCTGGGCTGGGTTGGGCAAAGCTGGGGATTGCATCGCTAGCTAATGTCCGTAACTGAAACATCTTCAACGGCCATAAGCAGTGTCGGTTTCACTATGCATGTGATCGTGTCATCTGTTCTATCATTTAAAAAAAATGTTTATCATACGGGCCTGTATTCTCCAACGTCAGAACAAATTCGGTTGCGTCAGCAATGTGATAATGTGTTATTTTAACAATACAATAATAAATTTTGTCCGGGCCTGAAATCTACACAACGAAAAACATCCTTGCTCCTGTGCGAGCATTCCCCCATCCAACACGCATTCTTCGCGGCCCTCCTAATCCCCAAATCCCAGTCTTTCTCCCCACATCCATTCCTCGCGCCATAATTGCTTCCCTTTTTCCCTCGTATGACAAACCGCGGACCCAGGGCCTGCCAACGTCTGCAGACAACATTAAATTAATGACGTTATCTGTTCGCCGCGAAAAACTCGCCGATTCCAGATTACCTTTCCTGGAACGTCCTCGAAACCCACGGTTGTGCGGCGTGACCGGAAGCTGCATGGCGAGTGCTTGGAATGTTCACGAAACCTTTCTGATTTAGGATGGGTTCTGAAGATACTGGATTCAAGCGTGTAGATGAGGTGGGATCAAACCTAATGCGAGTGCACCGCTACCGAACGTCCATGAAATACAGAAAGGTCGTCAACTTGAATATGTTTTCGTCTACTTAATTATTCTGTTAAATAAATACGTTAACTAAATGTTTATCAACAAATCAATAATGGCTGTCGTAGTACATAGGGATTCGTATTTACAATACATGTTCCAACTTAGCTGTGGATAAAAGTTGTGCGCGTTGAGATATTATGGATTTTTTACAGCCAAACAACACATGATGTTAAATTAGAATCGGTGACGAGTTTTTCTCGAATGTACAGTAGCGAAAGAAAATTCGTTTATGGTTGGTCTATAACCAGAGGAACAATCTAGACTTTTCTCGCGTAGAAGTTAACTTTAGGTAAACATTTCTTACTCTACTGCAGGTGGACTAACGTTTTTAATATATAATATCAGTTAAATTTCCGACAAGTTCAAATCTCGAGCGGAAAAAAGGCATTGAAGATTGTCTCATCGACACCGAATGTTCGCCGACATAATCTTCATACCATATTGTAGCGGGAATTGCCGACATAATCCTCATACGATATTGTAGCGGGAATTGCCGACATAATCCTCATACCATATTGTAGCGGGAATTGCCGACATAATCCTCATACCATATTGTAGAGGGAATTGCCGACATAATCCTCATACCATATTGTAGCGGGAATTAATAACATGTTGCAGTTGGAATCATCCTAATAATATATTGCAGTTGGAATTAAACAAGTTTCTTTGTATTTTAAGTAATTCGATTTGCTACGTGCAAAACCTTTCAAATGTATGTATGATTTCTTTAACAGATAAAATAGATGACTTATGACTCACAATTTGTTTTTTGTTCCACATCGAAAGCGTTCAAAGCGTCTATCATAAAGAAATTCGCAACGGAATAAGATTTGGCACGTTACCATGAATCAAGAATCGAAATGTATTAGTTAACGTTGTAAATGTTTCATATGTAATTTTTTTATATTAATCTATTGCAGTTTCCTTACAAACAAATTATTGCATTCATGCATGCACATTTACATACCGTACATCATCAGTGTTAGAATTCATTCAATCCTGTGCTGATTATTTCAATCCAAACACTTTTTCAGGATTCCGAAGTTGTTGAATTTTGCTTGGTGACAACACCGTTGCCGACTGCCAGAGCGAGAGGATATATTTTCGTTTAATGATTTATGGATGGCAAGTTCGATAATCAGGACATGGAACGGTCTTAGAATCAGCATTACAAAAACCCGAATACTCATTTAGTATCGGTTACAAAGATAGAGACCTTATTTTTAATTTCTCGTTTTGTTTACGACATCCCTGCACCGAGATTGTATGTTTTATAGTATGTATTTACACATTTGCATTCCTTCCTGATGTTTGACTGTAAACATACAGCCATAAAACTTACTTAACAGCATACAATTTGATTTAAATGCAGTTCAAATTAAACGGGAAATTAAAAATAAGGTCTCTATTTTTGTAACCGGTAGTACCTGAAGTGCTTAAAACGTTCGCAATTATTGTTCTGTCATAGGTATTCAATGCTGATCTGCGTGGATGCGCTGGTAAGCACACACCCGAGCTAACCCCAGTCTTTTAAGTGTGGGTTTATCGCGATGGACTGATCGATTACGAAATATTCAATGGTCATTTTTTTGTTTGAAAATAATTGAATCAATAATAAAATGGGTAGTATAAAGCACATAAAAATTATAAGTATCGGATGACCTATTTTATTATCTTAAATATAACTGCATTTGATCCCGATTCATCGTTGATATTTCGAGTGAATATCTCAAATTGCGTCGTTAATTTAAAAAGAGTGTAATTTTTTACATAAACAACCGCAAGGCGGAGTCCTCCAGATTTCAGAAGGGGGATGGCCGACTGTAAATCGTGCACCTCCAACTTCTCTCATGAACTCACCAACGTACAGTAACCTTACGTGCTAAAGGCTCCAACCAAGGCCAACATCACACACTTCGGGTCAGGAGTAAAGTCAAAGATGAGTGTGAGCGGCTGAGCCCGACTGTGTTTATATTTTCACCACTGCTGCGTCATGGTTGCCGGGACCTTATCCGCCCACGTCCATTCCGTTTCTCAACGAGACGGCCATGTGCGGGAAAGCGCATCAAGGCCGCGTCAGAACTCATCCATTCTCAATCATTTTCCACACAGGCCTATGAATTGCAGGCTCTCTAGCTACCTCCACACTGAGGTGGAGATAGCTAGAGTCTCCCTAAAGGATAACGCCCATTAACCTCCGCTGTCATCACTCATTTCACCTATCTTTTATTATCCATCCCCACCAAGTGTCGGAAACATCTCAGAACACGTGCATCTGCTTTGTGCTCCAAATTCCACACCATCGCCGTTTTACTCCAAACTGTCACTCCGGCCGTCTACCTCAAACATTTTATCTCGAAAACATTCAAATTTATTTTCTTTTTTCCGCTCTCGCTCTCCTACTCTATGTCTTCGCATCGTAGAGAACGATTGGGACAACTCCCTCCCATATACACCCAATTTACTACAGCTCATTAAACTCACAATGCACACAGCATTTTACACGCTTCTTTCACAATATATTTCATCTATATTGGCCCTTGTCCAATCTTCTCTACATGAGAGCCTATGCACATAAATCCCTGAACTTCCTCCCATTTGTCTCATTCACTCTTTTTTCTAATTCCGCTCATATCGTCACTCCTCGCACAACAAATTCTCCTCATTTGTCCACATTTACTCGCATTTTTTTCCTCTCACACCAACTACCGAGCTCCGATACCAGCCTATACATTTGCTTCGTAATTTGCCCCCTGTGCCGTATCATCCAGGAAGAGCAACAGCTGTGGGAATTATTTCCTTTCCCACAGTTAATACACAATAAATTTCATTATAATACACTTTTAGATAAGCTGGACACTGGATTACATCTTCGAATTTAAACAATCGGGCATGTAGCCAACACATCACATTTACAATGGGAACTTACTTGGGTTTGGCGGGAATTTTCTACCTTCATTTATGCATGGCCACTTGGATGTGGGCTCCCTTTCTTGAATACGCCGTCATCGGCCATTAAGTGCTACTGATCTATTAATATGCTGCATCTGTGTCACTATCTAGCAGGGTTAGTAAACTCTCTACAGCTACAGTAAGCCTATTTTTTCACCTAGTCAGTTGTCATTGTTTGTATCCCTGTGTAGGAACGCCCACGAGCACACCCAAACACGGCCATATTTACATGAACACTGAGGCTTCAGCCCTCTTTCCCCAAAGGCGGGAAACATCTTACACGCACGGTTCTAGCCACATATGCAAACGGACAAACGCACACAGGGTTTACTCACTCAACATCTAACTACAACATTGCCATAATTACCATTAC
>SDVV010031638.1:0-11523 GCA_016164225.1 Gammarus roeselii
CAAATCGGCATCCTACATGTTCGCTGCATATAATCTTCCATCTTGATAACTAACATTTTCCTCGTCCCGACCAGTCTACGTTACTTAGAAGCTCTGGTACTGGGCCGAACGGTATGATCTTACAAGTATTAATCAGCGTGACATGGGAAGCTCTTGCACTGGACCTCGCAAGCATAATCTTACAAGTGACCTCATGACTGAGACCAATTGACTCGGGAACACGCAGCTTAATCAAGACAGTGCTTAGGGATTATTATTATTAAATCGTTTGTTTCCATCGTCTAGCAATGGGTTTTCAATACTAAGGTATAATGCATCAAACTTAGTCTTCATATGCGCTATCTGAATTAGCGAAACTAGAGATAAAGTGAATTTGTGACAGCACATCTGCTCCGGCCGGTTTGTAGCTACTTCATGCTTCAAAACATGATTTACAATATATGTTATTGAAAATCATGACGGTAGAAAGCGATGCTAACGGCCTCTCCTTACAAGAATCAGGTGACCAAGGTTTCATTTGATTACAAACAGCCTGTGAATCAGTGTTTTACAGACCACACAGGTGGGCGATCGAAGCAACCAGACTCGACCTGAAGACGAGTGGTAGACTGAGGGTAGGTGTGCGCTAATGCGTTTCCAAGACAACATGCGTCATTCGTCGCCACAAGGAACGATTTCACTCTGGATATTAAGAAAACTAAATTAGTCATAAAAAATCAGATGTCAAACGCAATCTCTAATCCGAGTAATCGACAATCCCGAATTGGATTGCCGATTCAGGGTCAATCGTCATTAGTCTATCATTCATGATTAACATCATTGCCACCGGAGAGCGAGTACAACATCTCCAAAACAGATTTTGTAGTAGACCGTTCATTTCAGTCTGAATACAACTAGAAATACTGGATACACCGTACAATGGATCCAACTTCACCAGTGAGCTAAGATTTTATAACCTCGTCCACTGGGTGGCGAATGCAACACAATCAATCTGACTTGAAACAAATTGAATTTGATACCAAAATAACAAGATGTAATTCAATATTTTGCCTTTCGGTTGTTCAGGTCGATCCTACAGAGTTCTCAAGGAGAAACTTGTATAAAATTACTTCAAAAAAAGCCACATTAAACGGAAAGAATCAGAAAGACTTCCTCTCAACGTGAGATCCAATTCGGGGGGCTGTCTGACGGCCTCTCACCGCACCACCACCAGAAATATTCATACGATATTTATGTTGCGTCCCTGACCCACAGATGACTGACGCGAAAGAAAGCGTCCAAATTGACTTTTTGTCAGCCCTACACTAGTTTTTGTTAGCAACAAGCGAAGCGTAGAAACTTGGTGGGGCTCGCGACAGCAGTAGTGTAGTGTCCAAAAGCAGCCCTGAAGATAGGGGTCCAATAACAGCCCTGGAGATGGGTGTCCAAAAACAGCCCTGGAGATAGGGGTCCAAAAACAGCCCTGGAGATAGTGGTCTAAAAACAGCCCTGGAGATAGGGGTCCAAAAACAGCCCTGGAGATAGGGGTCCAAAAAACAGCCCTGGAGATAGGGGTCCAAAAAACAGCCCTGGAGATAGGGGTCCAAAAAACAGCCCTGGAGATATGGGACAGAAAACGCCCTGGTGAATATTGTTTGGGTATTATTACTGATGGTTTGTAAATAGGTATTGTAAAGGGTAAGTATTTTTGGATGAATTATTGTTATAGTTTCTTTAGTTGGCTTATTCGCGAGAAATGTTAGCCTGGTACACATTTGTTTGCCTGATTTTTTTTTTCAATAGTATATCGTATTATTTGGTTGCGCTTATAGCGTTGTGATTCCATTTCATTTGGGTATTTATTGCAAGTCTCTGCTCATGCAATAAGTTGTTTTAATTTAGTGACACTTATAGCGTTGCGATAGGATTTGTGTAAAGGTATTGTAAATGGTAAGTATAATTGTATAATTAGTTCATTTAATTGGCATATCCGCATGAGGTGATGGCCTGGTACATAGTAGGTAGGCTGTATGTATATGATTTAATTTTCTTCTAATATAATAATTTCATATCGCGGTATTGGTATCGCAAGCACCCCTGTTTTTCCAATGGGTTTGTATTGCTGGATCATAATTTAATTTATGGTATTATTGAACGATGTAGATACCGTTGTAACATGATGTCGTTTAGGTATGTTGACCCAAATGCGTATTAGTGTAAATCGGAATTATGTACGTGGTTTTAGCTAAAGAGAAAAGCTATAGTATTAAATTAAATCCATTCGCTTTTTTCCTCTTGTATGTATATATTTTCAGAATTTCATCGAGACACGGCGTTAAGAATCAAATTGGTAGGCCCAGATATGTTCACGTTTTTTCAATCCGTATGATTGGACAATGAAACATGAAGTTTATTGGCATTATTTATTAAATGGTTACATAAGAACATTTACATATTAGGAGCAGTCATTTGGAAATGTTTTCACTGATCACTATCGTAGCGGCAGACCTCTATCCGTCAATGTCATACAGAGATCTTATCTCGAGTTGCACTCTTCTCGTGACCCTGCCTAATAGCCAGATTGCTTCTGTACATGTCAGTTTACGGTACCTTTAATCACTTGTCGCGTTGTTGGTAGGAATATTGTTATAACACATTCGGACATGCAGTAGGGGACCCCCCCTCCCCCCTCAGCCACAAGTTTCATACGCTTTGAAAAATTGGGCGAGATGAGCTTGCTCGTATACTTCAATGTTCGTCCACGGTGTGAGGGTTTATTGAATTTGCGTATCCGCAAGAAATGCTAGCTTGGTACATTTCAATTTGGCAGTAGGTGTAGGATTTTTTTTTTAAATAGTATATTGTATTGTAGTTTTCAATTGATTCGACTGTATATAGCGTTTTATTTAGTGTTGCAGCTACCGTTATCATGTATATTCATTACATAGTTACCTATTAGAAACATTCACATATAAGGAACATTTACATCAATCTGATCATTTTAGGAGCGGTTGCAGGGGTATACGATCACGTATTTTCAATCCGTTTGACTGTGGACAATTAAACATGTTCAAATATATATTTATTTGTTTACATAGGAACATTTACGTATAAGGAGAATTCACATACTAGGAACATTTACAAAATATAACCTGAAGACGTGGACAGACTTTCATCATTCACCCGACTACGCACGCCAAAGACTGCCTCTCCTTGCTTGCGTCTCTTCCATTTTAAATCTATTTGTACATCGACACCATCACCCCAGACACATCGCTTCCTCTTTTTTGTGACGGTAGGTTCAACTGCAATGGATTTTTTCGGAATGTCTGGATGCCCATAGGTAAGAGTTGTGCACGCATTGATATAGTAGAGCATAGTTACAGTCTTACTGAGATCATTTTAATATTGCGTACAGTTTGAAGCTGGCATGCTTACGCGCGAACTTTTGTGTACGGTTTCAAAGTGTGCGTGTTTGTTTTCTGGTTATGGATATTTATGTTTTGTTCATGTCTGATTTTGACTTGTGTCTGGTGATTGACTCCCTTAGCAGCTAATTTTGTGGCGTCGGACTCCAGCAACATACTGTAACACTTAGGTTGCAAGCAAATGATTTCACTCTATTAGTCGTTGCCTGTTTCGCTTTTCAGTAGTCCCAACTGTCCTTTCTTTGTTTCATTGTACAAGGGATGATTTTGGGGGTAGTTGGAAAAGTCCATGTATTCAGCCAGAGAAGCTTCCCGCATTTCCACCTCAATGTCATCAACACCTTTGAGCTGGAGCAGCAACGAGTCGGTGCCCGAGTAGATGAGCATGACGTTGTCACCGTATTGGGGTTTCAGTGTCTCCTAAAAGAAACTGTTGACTTATGATTTACCTTCTGTTTGGAGCTGATGAGATTTATATTTATATATCTACGATACCTTAGGTAACCGAGTGCAATTAAAATTGCAGTGTATTTATTGCATTTTCCATGCTGGACAAACTGTTGCAATTCATTGCATGTAATTTTGCATAACTGCAAATTTCAACTGCTAGGCATTATAGTTTAATTCAAGGATATTGCGAACAAACATTTGAAGCATAATTTTGATCATAATTTTTTTTTACACATATATTAGGAAATTACATGGGTTCATCATTCATACGCGAACACAACTATTCACTCCAAAAATTCGATCTGAGCAATTGTGCGAAACATAAGTAATGATTACTTATATTATCTCAATTCTCGGTATCAGTGGTATTCTGCGGTTTCTTTGCCGACAAGCATCATTTCTCACCTGGAGGTGTCGACTCAACATATCGATGTCGGATTTGTCATCCGGGTGTTTACTTTCCCTGATCTATTAGGTTCTAGACTGCTGCCCTTGGTACACATTCTAGATAATCTGATACATATCGGAGAAGTGTATAAACACTTCCAAGCCTAACCTTTCAACCAGAACTTAGTTTATAGTTCTTAGCGAGTTTTTCCTCGACGCAATTTTTTTCATTATGGTTAAATGTTCATGACATCGAACCGTATCAGGTTTCTCCTTATTGGCGCAGACATTCCCATTCAGTATTTTCCCAAAGATTTCCGAAATATACCTAGTTCGCCTAGCATTCAAACGTTTGAAACATGATGTCTCTACAAGTTTTATTTAAAAAAAAATTGAAACAAAATCATAGATACAATCTATTTTTTTGAACATTTTGACACTTCTTATACTTGTTGCCAACTCCATCAGGTTTTTCTTTACATGACATATCCTCGGGATCACTATCACACGTTTCAATATCACTGGTACTGGTGTCCATTTCACTCAAAGTATCCCAAGTTTTTCCCATATTTCCATTATATTCCATTTTGTCTAAGGTTTGGGTGTACTGCCCCCATTCCACCCGATCTTTCTACGTCTAAGCTTGGATGTTAGAGGTAAAGCACTTTCTTTCCTGTTCGCATCCTGTTGAGCGCTGTCTATCATTATTTTGAAAACTCAGGTCCGGTGCATTATGTTCTATCAACACGCCCTTTTCGTCACTGGAGCTTGTATTTTCTCGTGCATTTTTAGGATCGTCATAATCAAGATAATGCTGACCTCTGAGATGTTGCCAAAACCTTCATTCATTTATGAATAATAGTTCCTACTCATATGATTCTTGTTCAACGCATTTGTAGATAATTGATGCCTCCATCAGAAGTAAATATGACTTCGAACCAAGTCAAATCATCTTCGGAGATTTTTTCATCCAACGCTCGTAAACGAATTTTTGAGATTTGAACATTCATTTAATTTATTCCCAAGACAAAACGTCCGTCTCCGCTTGTTCTCTACGTTACACTGACTCCAATCTGGGCATGCAATTAGCTATTACATAGCGATTACATGTTTTTTTTTGCAAAACATTAGGCTTATCATCGCTCGCCTTGGTCATCAACTGTGTGTGTATGTTCAAGCGTATGTACGTGTACATGAGTTACAAATAAGGTATAAAATAACTTAAAATTCATTACAATTTTAAAATTCAATATTTCAATACAATTTCACATTTTTCGACGTCCCGATCTTTCTTTAGTAACCAAGTTATCACTTCAATAGACCGACTTGGCCTTGTCCGGGCGTCGAAAAATGTGAAATTTTATTGAAATTTTGAATTTCAAAATTGTAATTAATTTCAACTTTTTTTTATACTTTTTATAACTCTTGTATATGTACATACGCTTGAACTTACACCTGCACATACTTACACAGCCCTATACACGTACATACATACATACATATACATACATATACATACATATTCATACATACATATACATACATACATATACATACATATACACATACATACACATACGTACAAATACATATACATATGCATATGCATATGCATATGCATATGCATATGCATATGCATATACATATACATATACATATACATATACATATACATATACATGTACATATTCATACATTACATGCATGTATGAATGTATGCATGCATGTATGTATATGTATATGTATGTATGTATGTATGTATATGTATAGGGCTGTGTGCGTATGTGCATGGGTATGTTCAAGCGTATGTACATATACACGAGTTATAATAAAGTATAACAAAATTTAAAATTAATTACAATTTTGAAATTCAAAATTTCAATAAAATTTCAAATTTTCTGACGCCCGGACAAGGCCAAGTCGGTCTATTGAAGTGATAACTTGGTTACTAAAGAAAGGTCGTGGCGTCGAAAAATGTGAAATTGTATTGAAATTTTGAATTTTGAAATTGTAATGAATTTCAACTTATTTTATACCTTATTTTTAACTCGTGTACACGTACATACGCTTGAACATACATACACAGTTGATGACCAAGGCGAGCGATGATAGGCCTAATGTTTTGCAAAAAATAGCATGTAATCGCTATATAATAGCTAGCTGCATGCCCAGATTGGAGTCAGTGTTACGTAGAGAACAAGCGGAGACGGACGTTTCATCTTAGAATGAATAAAATGAATGTTCAAATCTCAAAAATTCGTTTACGAGTGTTGGAGGAAGAAATCTCCGTAGATGATTTGGCTTGGTTCGAAGACATATTTACTACTGATGGAGGCATCAATTATCTACAAATGCGTTGAACAAGAATCATATGAGTGGGAACTATTATTCATATATGGATGAAGAATCAAGGAAGCAGGATTTCGGTACCTGATTTCGATACATTTCAATCGTATGTAACAGAGCTTGACGAAAATAAGAAGGTAAATCTTGAAATCGATATGATCCAAGCAGAAAACCTTCTCAAGTGTAATAAAACTGAGGTGGTGGAAAATAAATTTTACCCAAGATCAAAATAAAAATCTGGAGCGTATGCAGCAATTTTTTATGGATAAAGATCAGACTTGCATTGAATTGGAGAAGATTCGAATAATCGAAGTTCACAAAGAAAAAGAATTTCCTTCATGGACTCACGGGGATGGAAGAGCCTTCGGTATTCGTATCAAAGATATGCTGTAGTATATGAAGGATCTTGAGAGGAAACTGTAACAGTGATGATTGGCATGGTTGGATGTACGAACCATGCTGAATAGATGCTGAATAGATAGATGGACGAGAAAATACAAGCTCTGTGGACGAAAACGGCGTATTAATAGAACATAAAAAACTGGACCCGAGCTTCCAAAATAATGAGATAGACAGTGCTCAACAGGATGCGAACAGTAAAAAAGTGCTTTGCTTCTAACATCCAAACGTAGAACGTAGAACGTAGAACGTATAAAGATTGGGTGAAATGGGGAGAGTACACCTAAACCTTAGACGAAATGGAATATGATGAAAATATGGGAAAAACGTGGGATACTTCAAGTGAACTGACACCAGTACCGGTGATATTGAAACTTGTAATGTGATACCGAGGAGATGTCATGTGAAGAAAAACCTGATTAAGTTGAAGGCGACCGAATTATCAAATGGCATAATGAAACTGTAACAAGTACAGGAGGTAAAATTGTACAATAAAATCAAATGTATATCAGACTGTTTCAAAATTGTTGGAAATGAAACATGAAGAGTGATATTCATGTCTCAAACGCTTGAGTGCTAGGCAAATTAGGTATATTGCGAAAGTCTGCGGGAACATACTGAATGGGAATGTCGGCGCCAATAAGAAAAACCTGAAACGACTCGATGTCATAAACATGTAACTATAATAAAAAAGATTAGCGTCGAGAAAAAACTCGCTGAAGGGTATAAACAAAGTTTTTGTTACAAGGTTAGGTTTGAGAGTGTTGCGTACACTACTTCCAAAGCTATCCGTCTATCTAAAATGTGTACTAGGGGCAGCAGTCTAGAACCCACCCAGATGATAAATCTTACACCAGTATGATGAACAGACACCTCCAGGGAAGAAATATTGCTCATCATCGATAAAGGAACCGCAGAGTGCCACTGATACCAAGGGTTGAGATAAGACCAGAGTGGGCGGTCGGAATTATTACTCATGTTTCGCACAGTTGCTCCCATCGAAATATTGGAATGAATAGTTAAGTTCTCGTATAACTTATAAACCAATGTAATATCCTAATATATGTGTAAAAAAATCAATAAAAAGATAGCTAATAAATGTTTGTTTGCAATATCCTAAAATTCAACTCGAATGCCTAGCAATGCAAATTTGCAGTTATGTAACATGACATGCAATGAGTTGCAATACAGTATGCCTAGCATTAAAAATGAGATAGATACACAGCAATTTCAATTGCACTCGATTACCTAAGGAATCGAAGATACATAAATATGTACCTCATCAGCTCCAAACAGAAGCTAGAGCAAAAGCCTACAGCTTCTTTTATGAGACACTGAAACCACAATACGGTGACTAAGTCTTGCTCATCTACTCTGACACCGACTCATTGCTGCTCCAGCTCAAAGGTGTGGATGACATGAGGCGGAAATGCGAAAAGTTCCTCTAGTTGAATACATAGACTTCTCCAACTACCCCAAAATCATCACTTATTCAATAAAATAAAGAAGAGACAGTTGGGACTACTGAAAAGCGAAACAGTCAACGACTACTAGAGTGAAATCATTTGCTTGTTACCAAAGTGTTATTGTATATTGCTTGAATCCAACGCCACAAAAATCAGCTGCTAAGGGAGTCAATTACCAGACACAAGCCAAAATCAGACATGAACAAAACAGAGATATCCATAACCAGAAAACAAACACACACACACACTTTGAGACCGTACACAACATTCATGCGCAAGCGTACCAGCTTCAAACTGTAAGCAATATTAAAACTATCTCGGCAGGATTGAAGCTATGCTCTACTATATCGATGCGTGCACAACTCTTGCCTATGGGCATCCAGACATTCCCAAAAAAATCCATTACAGTTGAATCTACCGTCACTAAAAAGAGGAAGCGATGTATCTTGAGTGGTGATGATGTCGATGTACAAATGTATTCAACATAAAGACGTAAGCAGGGAGAGGCCGTCTTTGGCGTGTGCAGTCGGGTGAATGACGAATGTGTGTCCACGTCTTCAGGTTATATTTTGTAAATGTACCTAGTATGTTGATGCTCCTTATATGTAAATGTTCGTATGTAAATAAATATATTTGAACATGTTTCATTATCCTGAGTACTACGGATTGAAAATACGTGAACGTATACCCATGCAACCGCTCCTAAAATGATGAAAATAGATTGATGTATATGTTCCTTTATGCAAATGTTCCTAATATGTAACTATGTAATAAAAAATATTTAGTAACGGTGGCTGCGACACTAAATAAAACATTATATACAGCCAAATCAATTGAATAGTAAAATACCATATACTATTAAGTACGAATAAAATCCTACACATACTGATAAATCGAAATGTATCAAGCTAGCATTTCTTGCGGATATGCCAATTCAATAAACTCTAACACTGTGGACCAACATTAATTTATATGAGCGAGCTTGTCTCACCCAATTTTCCAGAGCAGATCTAAACTTTTGCCGAGGAGGGGGTCCCCAACTGCATGTCCAAATGTGTCACAAGAATATTCCTACCAGCAACGCGGCAAGTGATTAAAGGTACCGTAAACTGACATATACAGATGCAATCTGGCTATTAGGCAGGGTCACGAGAGGAGTGCGACTCGAGATAAGGTCACTGTATGACATTGACGGATGAAGGTCTGCCGCTACGATAGCGATCAGTGGTAACATTTTCAAATGACTGCTCCACTACATAAATGTTCTAACGTCCATGTAATAAAATATACTTAAAAGCTTGAACGTGTTTCATTGTCCACAGTCATAACGATTGAAAATACGTGAACGTATACCCCTGCAATCGCTCCTAAAAAGATGAAACTAGACTGATGTAAATGTTCCTATGCTACTCTGTAATGAATAAATAAAATATTATCTAAAACTTGTTCAATTGTCTACAGACAAACGGATTGAACTATTTGATTCTTAACGCTGTGTCTTGATCAAAATCTGAAAATATATATATACGAGAGGAAAATGGGGGTGGATTCAATCAAATACTATAGCTTGTGCTCTTTAATAATAAACCACGTACATAATTTAAAATTCCACTCATACGTATTTAGGTCAACATACCTAAATTAGATAACGATTGAGCAACGACACCCTGTTACAACGGTAACAACATCGTTTAATAATACAGTTAATAAAATACTGATCCAGCAATACAAGCCCATTGAAATAACAGGGGTGCCTGCGATACTAAATACCACGATATAAAATTATCCTAATAAAAAATAAATAAATTATACACATACACCATACCTACTATGTACCAGGCCAACACCTTATGCGTATATGCCAATTAGATGAACTATAAATCATACAATTATACTTGACCTTGACAATACCTATTCACAAATCCTAGCACAACGCTGTGAGTGTCAATAAAATTAACAGCTTATTGCTTGAGCAAAGACTTGCAATAAACACCCAAATGGAATGGCACCACAACGCTATAAACGCAACCAAGTAATACGATGTACTATTAAAAATTATCCAATCTTACATATACAGCCCAAACCAATGTGTACCAGGCTAACATTTCTTGCGAATAAGCCAACAAAAGAAACTATAACATTAATTCATACGAAAATACTTACCCTTTACAATACCTATTAACAAACCATCAGTAATCATAATCAAACAATATTCACCAGGGCGCTTTCTGAACCCGTATCTCCACGGCGTTTTTCTGGACCCTTCTGTCCAGGGCTGTTTTAGGACACTCCACACTACTGACAGCCTTTGCTACCCTGTATATTAGACTGGTCAGCAGAATCATGAATGCTTGCCGATTGCGTAATCGAACATTTCAACGTCAGACTGCAATGTATTGCGTCACGATGTTACAACGCAAATGTTTGCATACTTTAAACTAACTACAACAGGCATTCGATTGAACAGCTCCGGTAACTGCCCTGTATTTGTGCTCAGCTCTGATGGAGGAATGCACTGTACTAATCATTCTTGGTCACTTTTACTTGAATTAATATCCGTTATAATCTCAGTTGATGGTCTTGACTAATCATACAACTTATTGATGTCATTGGCATATTCTTATCAGTTGATGGTCTTGGCTCATCATACAACTCATTGATGTCATTGGCATATTC
Organism: Gammarus roeselii; assembly: GCA_016164225.1. Lineage (NCBI taxonomy): Eukaryota > Metazoa > Arthropoda > Malacostraca > Amphipoda > Gammaridae > Gammarus > Gammarus roeselii. Next base: position 11,132 of record SDVV010031638.1, read on the forward strand.
ATCCCAGTTGATGGTCTTGGCTCATCATACAACTCATTGATGTCATTGGCATATTCTCATCAGTTGATGGTCTTGGCTCATCATACAACTCATTGATGTCATTGGCATATTCATATCAGTTGATGGTCTTGGCTCATCATACAACTCATTGATGTCATTGGCATATTCATCTCAGTTGATGGTCTTGGCTCACCATACAACTCATTGATGTCATTGGCATATTCATATCAGTTGATGGTCTTGGCTCACCATACAACTCATTGATGTCATTGGCATATTCATATCAGTTGATGGTCTTGACTCACCCTACAACTCATTGATGTCATTGGCATATTCATCTCAGTTGATGGTCTTGGCTCACCATACAACTCATTGATGTCATTGGCATATTC
>SDVV010031639.1:0-11523 GCA_016164225.1 Gammarus roeselii
TATATATATCTATGTATAAATGTACATATATACTTATATAATTAAATTTTATCGATGTGATATGAAGTAGGCCAGTCAGGCCGTGAAATAATAGAAGTCAACGGAATACGACAGACGTGCTCTGTGTAGCCGGCAATTCAGCAGCGGGACGTAAATAAAGTTATGTCACAAATGCATCCGCTCTATGCATTGCTAATTGCCCGGCTGATGTGAAAGAGCAGCAGACGGGCACATTCATAAGCCATCTTCGAAGGATCATTTCCTGTCCCAACCCGGGAGGCAGATTGTAATTAGGTAACTAATTAGCTAATATTCCTATATTGTGCATGTGTTAATAAAGAGGTAGTAGTTTGATTAAGGTATTGCACGAGTAGCATCGTGGGTTCTTTGGTGTTATAAAAGTGAGCAAAGGGCCAACTCATACTTTGCGTTCTTCCTTCTACCATAGAGTTGGTGGAGAGTCAATCGTTCTGTTTGGTGAAATAACGCAGACTTCCGGTAATGTGCCTTGAGAGCGCTGCCGGTTAAAACAGTAGGGCGCTATCATGCCGAAGGAGTGCTCGTATATAGAGCAGCCTGTAGAGCAAAAGAAGCTCAGTAACCTTATACAGTGGCGTTAGATAGGATATCGGTAGCGAGATGTCGCGCTTGTCCCTCGATATTTGTTGTTGTGAATCATTGATGAAATAACATTTGAAGTCATTGTCATAATAACCATTTTTGTGATGATATTTCGTTTAAAGTGTGTTAACGTAAAGAAATGTGTTTCAACTACTATTCCAGATGATTAACGTAAATTGATATTGTGAGGTTTACCTCTGAAGTGAATTCGCCAAACAGACGATTGGAAAAATACGTTCAAGCAAGGGAGACAACCGTCTCGCGGATTGAACCGTCAATCATGTTTATCGCAGGAAACCATGAGCCAAGTCTCTCTACGCCTGCTTAGAGAGACTTGGCTCATGGAGTTTGCTTCCAATGTGTTCCATGCAGTAGATTAGTGCACGACATTGTAGTATTTCATCACGTTAGGTGTGTGGAGGTGTCTGGAGCGGGTTGGAATTATTCATACGTATTGTAATTCCTTATTCTGTTTAAATTTTCATTATTTTCGCCTAAAATCCCACACGTGGCAGTGACTGGATGTATGTGGCCCGGGAATATTCATGTGTTTAGGATTGTACTGTAAAATTGCTGCTGCTGTAGCCTCTGCCACCACGACCAATAATTACGTGTTTGGGAATGTATTGTAATTATGCATGGCCCGTGTCACTCATCTCTTTCATGCCCGTATCAGATATCCTCGAAAGAGAGGTTGGGTAACTGAAACTGAAATAATGTGCCTTCTAACTCAAACATTAATGCATCCTACAATCAAAATGCATAAAAAAATGAAACTAGGTACCAATCTAGCTTTCACCACGGTAAAATCGTTCAGTATAACGACTAGCATTCTACACCTATAGTAAACAACAAAGAATAAAGAACAAAAATGAGGCGCGATAGTGCTCAGGCTCTAAACAATACAAATATATCAAGAAGTCTATAGGCTTCCGCGAAGAAAAAAAGGATCAGGTGATAGCCTGTAATCAGTACCACCCATATTATAAATTTTAAACTATACTTTAATCCGTAATGCGTACAAAATAGATATGAACACGTATAGTGAAACACAGTACCCATATTACACGCTGTCAGCCTGCGGTACGTAAATGTCAATTGGTGTGTGGTTGCTAATGTTCCCGAAGCCCGTAGTCACTGAAAGCAGTGACTGTACATAAATGTATACCGTTATAAAAGGACGACACTTCACACTTTACCCGTCGCCTAGAAACGAGAACAACACATACCCATCCTGAAGCTCAACACAGCGAAAACAGAACCAAACTAATAATGACCTATTTCCCTCTTCCAAAATCATTGAAAATTTGAAGAGATTGGTTCAAAACCAAAATCATGCCCATACCTCTCTCCTTCCTTCAGAACAGTTTCAGGATAAAACACTCCGCAATTACACTGCTCACAATCCGAGCCCACGCACCATACTATGAGCCATTGACATTATGTTCTTGAACGCAGCCTCATAAACAAAATACTCAACACACATCAATCCAATGCTACAATTTAATATTGGTATTATCTAGGACGCAGTTCTTTTCCTTTCTATGTTCAACACCTTCATGCACTTCCTGCCCACATCAACTCAACCCAACACCCACATCAGCTCATACAACTTCACAAATACGACACCGCAGCTGCACACCTCCAACAACATCTAAACTCACTCGAAGTCTGACTGCAGGACAATAGAATGAATGTGTCCGCAAACAAAGCACTCTTCACACTATCAACACCAGACCACAGCAGACAAGACCGCATCCAACCTCATGTTACACCAGACAACACCCCCATACCCGACAGTCCCAACACCACAACCCTTGGAGTAACATATGACCGAGAAAAGACGTACAAGCATCACACGAACATCTGAACTATTAAAACAATTCATCGCACCCATAAAATCCTACCATAACACTGCCTGGTAATCTGACCGTTCTCCCACTCACATAAACTCCCAATAAAATATGGGAGCATATCCAGTCTCACCCATCGCGTCGGTCAGTACACTGCGCAGGGACCGGTTCTAATCCTTTTCAGCGTAAGGAACCAAGTTCCTTCTCCTCAGACATCATTTGAGAAAAGAGGAAACATTTCTTAAACAAGAATATTGACTCAGCCCATCCCTGCCACCGCCTACGGAAGCCACGCCACCACTTACTGGAGCCACCAAACTATGCATTGTGTTTCGGCAGCGCACTTCGGCTCCCCATAGAACACCATCCCCGGCTTTCAGACATCTATGCATAAACAAAGACCCATTGACTTCTCATCACATCCGCTGGCTGATCATAAGCCCAACACGATCCTACAGTCGCCTACAAGAGGTGGACGTGAAGGTGTTGGGGTTGCATTTTGGTGACAGGGTTCACCTATCTAGGCCCAAGTACGGGCGCCATACGGCCTTGCATACTGGTGACACGGTTCACCTATCTAGGCCCAGGGGCGGGCGCCATACGGCCTTTCATACTGGTGAAAAGGTTCACCTATCTAGGCCCAGGTGTGGGCGCCATACGGCCTTGCATACTGGTGACACGGTTCACCTATCTAGGCCCAGGTACGGGCGCCATACGGCCTTGCATACTGGTTACACGGTTCACCTATCTAGGCCCAGGTGCGGGCGCCATACGGCCTTTCATTCTGGTGACAAGGTTCACCTATCTAGGCCCAGGTGTGGGCGCCATACGGCCCTCAAGGTATGTTAACATTGACTGGGGAAGGCCCTTCCGATCAGTGCCTGCTGTCTCAGGGTGCGCTGATACGGTCGAGCATATCACGTCTCTACCAACAGAAACCTGCCAGCTAAGGTATTTAAAACAATCCAATTCCTCCAACAACGCTTCATTTGACTGATAATGTTTTTCCTAACATCACTACTCCCTGACAATTTTATTATTTGATATCCACTCCCCTTACCACTCAGCTTTATCATAAAATGTAATGTTCATCACGTGGGCTCTCTCAGGCGCTCGTACTGCAGGCGGTTTATGCCTGTATGATTCGATGTAAATGTTTTCCTCGTTATTCGAGAGACAAGGCTTAGATTGTTTTCAAGACTAATTAACGCACTGTTCTGACGTATGCTAGGAATGAAACATGTTTGAAATTAATGTGGTAATATACAGGTCAAGAGAATTTCAACAGGATAACTCAAATGTTTATGTATTAACAATTTTGTAATAATTTACGGATTTTACAGACCGTATAGGCGATATTTAATAATAAAACCCCAACCATTTTCGTGTCGTACACCGGAGGGCCAAAATAAAGTTAATTGATTTGAACTCGTGGTTGTTATTTGTCTCCTTCAACTGATGACACATCTAAAAACATTTCCGGGAGCACAATGCAATTATCGAAGTACGTAAGCATAGTCTGAACATAACACAGAACACCTGACCCTTTTGGTGTCTTTGATATCACATTGTGTCCAATTCTCTGTTTGCAATACACTCCCCACGGTGCAGGAATATCTTTGTTTCAAACACGTCAATGAAATTCCATAGACTGAAAAATAGATTCCTTTTTGGTGCTGAACCTTGTTTTGATTGCATTGCGAATAAAATTCTTGTTCTGAAAAGGACACGAGATACAATTATTTCCATTATATGTGGCGCTCGCTGTGAAGTTCTGGCCAAAATGTCCGATAAAAGTCATGTCGAGCATAATAAAAACCATTGAGCTCTATGTTCATGGTGATATGAAGTGCAGCTGAGACACGACCAAAGAAACGAGTGTTATTTTGGTCTGCAATAGTAACAATTCTCGCAATACCTCGCATGCGTTATAATCGCTCTTAACGGGGTGTTAATTATTCAGGTAGACATTGGCTCTGACAACCATCTCACAGTAATAGGTGCTTCAATCTCAAAATTCTTCGCCACCCTTGCTGACCTAGAAATTAAAATTTACATCGTCTACAATCGTTTAAAGATTTCCCTAGCTCATGGAAATACCATTTCAAATGATCAGTTTTCTTGAAAAACCGTCGGAAATTAGTCAGAAAACGTATATCTGAAGAGAAGGAAAAAAGCCAAGCCAGTTTACGATCTTTGGGCTTCACACACGCCGCATTCGCGTACAAACTAGTTCCTCGTGTTGTATGTTCCACTTCGGTTTGCGACAAAAATATGTTCAATGTATTATTTCCAACTCACTCTGCTCAGAAATGATAAGCAAGAGATTTATAAACACGGAGATCGTAGCACATTATTCGTAAAATAGAATGTTGCGGGCCAAAGGACCTATGATTTTCCGGCAGAGGCTAAGTTAACACTGATCTTAGGCGGGGACGGCTGTTTATTGGCGCTCAATTGGCATTATGAACTGATGGGAAATTGTCATAGGTGGAGGAGAGGCATTGTCAGACACTGATATGATAAAAAGAATAGACAATTGTTAATGGTTCAATGTGGAAGATGAGTAGGTGACAGGCGGGAACACAATTTACTCCCTCAATATCCAAATACTTTCCTATGGAACGAATCATTTTCTCTCAAACATACCTGATAGTTTAAATAATAAATTCTAACTTCTGTAATTTTTGTCTCTCAGCCCAAATAAGGGGGCACATTTTTTCACACAGTCGTTGAAGCTGAATGTTGTACAATCGGAAATGCTTCGGACCTGAAATAAAAAAAGAAAGGGTTCATCCTGCCTTTCCTTTGTAACTCGGACAGAAATCGCCATGCCTCCTAGAGTTATGAAGTAACCCTGTCATCGTAGAAGAAGTGTAACTTGATATCAATGAACGCTTGTATGGAACTTTTATTGGACATTAAAACGATGCAAGTTGAAAATCAAATTTTAGAAGCCCTCACATCGTCAGAATTGTTTGACTAATATCACATCCTGCTTTGAGGTTGTCCTGCCACGCAGTACATCCTTCATTATTCTGAGAGCTGCAATGTGGTAATGGAATAAAATAAAGTGGATTCCCGAAATTCGAAACGTGAATTATTCATATTCGTTTTTATTCCCCTAACATGAATCTCTTTCTACAGATTTGAAGTTACCTAGGCAAATAATACATCATTGTGATGCTCCTGAAGAGTTGTTTAATCAACTGAAGAATTTTCGCAGTTTCTTTTAACTATTTATTGAACGGTTTTCTAAACATAAATGATTCAAAGAACAATTCTCTGTCGATAGCTTTATAGGTATCTTAGAAGCAGTTCATAATTGAACAGGTATTGTGGAATGTTGTATTCAAATCTAGCTTCTTTTTGTCGAGTTGTTCAAAACCAAACTTGCCCTGCGTAAATACTGTTCATTTGAAATGAGAACGTAATCCGAATTGTCGTGGGTTGATCCTGTAAACAATTCAAGTTAATTTTTACAAATAAAAGACGATGTTGAATCAAGTTTGTCGTTCAAATTCTGCTGACTAAGCCAAGTTTTGCTCATACACACGAACACAGGCATGCGAATTCAACTCGAAACAGTTAATGTCGTCGTCGAAAAGTGAGCTGAAAATGTGCTAGATTTATTGGTTGTGTTTCTTATCATTTCAGTCTGATAATATCCAGCGTATTATGCAGAATATACAGTATTGTGTCTGCAACAGATCAATAATAATATTGTAGAATGTAAAATCCTTCTATTGTTATAATGTTTAAATATTTTTTTTGTAAAATATTTACGTGGAATTTTGTTTATCATCCCGTTTACGCAGAAAGATTTGCGAGTGGTGGTCGATGAGGTTACAATGTCGGTGACAGAGTAAAAAAAACACTTTTGATGAGGAGGTGGTGGAAGTGGTGAGGTGAGGTAGTGGTGACTAAGTATTTTGAGAAGTTGTATATGGTTGAAAATGTAAGAGAAGCTGACATTGTTGCTAAATGTGGGTTGTGATGGAAGGATGCAGGTTGTGGGAGAAAAAAAAATTACGGACATTATTAGAGCAGCGGTGCATTCGACAGTAGAGGTGAAAAAGGCAGACAAAGACCCTGGTTTCTTTGACATTGCGGTCATGTGCCTTGAAAAGGTAGAGTAACAGTTATCAAATAGTTGGTGAGGTTCTAAATCAATGTTTAGTAATGGGCGTGGTGCCGATCGAGTAGCACTGCTTGAATGCAACAGCTCAGGAGATATTAGTTTGTGTGTGGCAGGTAAGTTGAATGGGAGAGGGTTAATCAAGAAAATTAGAGACAATACTGAAGGTGCGATCGGCTAGGGAGACTGGGGCTGAAGGAGAGGTGGATAGAGATAAGATCTTTTTGTGGGACACGACTGTGAGAAGTATATTGCCAAGAAAAATTGTGTTTTGGGACTCCGAGGATCTGAATATGGCCTATGATACTATCAATTGAGGGGCATTTTTATGTAGTCGTCGGGAATTTGTCAAATCCTGTTCGCAGTTTCTAAGTTGGCCGCAGATCATGTATCGGAGTCGGGAGCAAGGTGACGGCGAGGGCTTAGTTTCTTTTGAAAATGGGACTGAGACAAGGCTGTGTTTTGTCTCCCGAGATGTTTAATCTTTTCATAGATGGAGTTATCAGGGCGGTGAAAGCTATTGTATAGGGTTGAAATTTTGAGATGTTTGGAGCCTATGGGCAGAATTGTCAGTTAGGTCAGTCGCTGTTTGCAGATGACACTGCTTTGGTGGCTGATTCGGAGATGTTTTGCAGGCTGGTTTTGGAGTGTGGTAGGGATCAACCCCTCAGCTGCCAAAATTGAAATTCTGTATCTTTCTCAACAATAAAGCATCACCAATCCTTGTTACAACTTTCTCTAACGCTCTTCATATTCAATATGTCATTTTAACATCAGAAAAAAATCTCTTGATATTGTACAAGGGCGAAAAAAAGTATCATAATTAAAAGACTATATTTAAACCTAAACTATCATTTAAAGCTATACATTTAAATATAGATTATTCCACTTTCTTGCATTCATTCAGAATCATGTTTTGCTCTGCTGCTGTTACAAAATCCACCACGAAATCAAATAATTTTCAGTTAGTAATGTTAAAATCCTAGTTACAGATCAACCGGTTATTCAAATTCGTTCACGATTCAAGACTAACAATGGCGTAAATCTGAAATTTCATATATATAATTTTTCTGCTGTGAAATTGGAAGTTTATGGCTTTATCCAGCAGTTATGTAGGGACTCAAATATCGAAGAAGATATTTTTTTTTCCTAAGTTGAATTAGTTGAAGGGAAAGTTTTTTTCTTTCTTCGTTATGAGTACTCATTAACCTGTTCGTTTTCACTACAGTGCATATCAAATTACGCTGAATTATTATCGATCTATTTTGGTTTAGTGCTGATGTTGTTCGTAGGAGGCTTGAACGTCATTACTGCATCAAATGTTACTCCAAAGATCGTGTGTCAGGACTTTGGAGTGTGGGAGTGTCGTTGAGTGTAACATGAGGATGGATGCGGTGGTAGCTCTTGTATGGTGTTAATACTGAGAGGAAGACTTGCTTGTTGAAACATTCATTCTGTTATCCAGCAGCCAGACTTAAAGTGAGTATAGATATTGATGCAGGTGTGCTGCTGCGGTTTCGTGATTGTGGTGTTGTGTGATGGTTGTAAGGGTGTGCTGGTGTGGGTAGGTCATGCATTAAGGCGTTGATGAGTGAAGAGGGAAGGACGGAGCCCTGGTGAACACAATGAGGAAATGGAGTGTTCGGGATGGCTTGCTATTTTAGAGTGTGTGCATGTCTGCCAGTGTGAAAATTAGGAAGCCTCTTCCTATTATTGGGAATGTTGTATGTGTTTGAGTATATTGTTTATGAGGACGTGTCATGGAGCTGCATCGAAGGCCTCGCTAATACCAATGGCGCTTACAAGGATGGGTGGGGCCTGGCTTCTTTCCGTTCAGCATTTTGTGTACGGTCTGTGTGAGGTCGGTGAGCATTGTGGTCGTAGAGTGTTGTGTCCTGAAACCGTGTTGTGTATTGGAGAGCGAGTTACGAATTTCATCTTTGTCCTGGACCAGTCACTGTGGTATTTTCGAGGGATTCGGTATTGCGGAAATAGGTCCGCATGATGTTGGTGCTGTGAGAATTTGTTGAGGTCATGGATGGGTATGATTTCTCACTTATTTGCAGATGTTGTGTATAGTGTTGTGCCGGACAGGAAGGTCAAATGTATCTGTGAGAGTATAGATGGCGTCATGAAAATAAAATTGTGATATGTCGTCAGAGTCTGTTACAGGGGAGTTATAGGTCTGTTATTTGGTTAATCTGTAATTTGCGAGAATACTTGACAATCTTCCTTCGTGTCTGTTTTGAGTGGTAAGCTGATAGTTTTTGTGGGGTGGGTGTTTATTGAGTATAATTGCGTGTTTATTTGTCTGATGGTATGGTATGAGTGTTGGGTCGTACGATTGCCTCACGTGTTTGTTTTTGTTGTTGAGACTCTTGATCAGTATCCATAATTTTGATGGTATTGTTTGGAAGTTGGAGTTTGCCATCACATCTCGTCATAGGTTTGTCTGTTGTTCACGGATATCTGCAGCGATTTTGGAGTTAGGGGTTAGAAGCTGTAAAATTATTCGTCGGATGAGGGCAAATAACGGATTTATTTTGCTGCTGAATTTAGCACTCTATGGGGGCCAAAAAGGTTTGGCCTCCATATGTTTTGTGACAGCGTCATTAGATGTGTACTGAGTGATGTCGAAGACGTGGAGTGAGGTTTCTGTTGATAGTTGGTAACAAATGGGAGGTGGTCAGGAGACATGAAATGGTAAACTGCCCATCAAAAGTTCAGTGCGAGATTCGAGAGCAGAATGAGACGTCAGGACATGTCTGTTGAGTGTTCAGGTTGGAAGGTTTTTTAGTTGGCGTGTGTGGGTTATATAATGTAGTCACTGTGTCATGTTGGTCAATTAAGAACAATACCTCTTCGACCAGGGTTTTGTGTGGTGAGCCCCGAGATAACGTGTGCTTCAAAATCTCCTAGAGCGGTGGTTATGTTGATGACGTTGAGGTAGTCCAGGTGAGCTGTGTACTGCGGTTGACCAGAGCTGGATAGAAGGATGAACATGTTAAATAGATTGTACTGCGCAAAAGTGTGTGGACTTGTATTAGCTTAATGATTTTTATTATGTACGAGCACGTTGAGTCCGGCGACGTCGTTGTTGTTGGAACGGTCGAGACGTAGTGTAGTGTATCCAGAAAACTTTGGTGTCTAGATTTTCCATCTCCCAGAGTAGTTTCCTTGAGCTGCACGACGTTAATGTGTTGCTTTTGGAAGAATTACTTCTGACCATAGTCGTAACATGTTACTGTATCCTACATTGGTTTGGGGTGGTTGCGGTGGAGCAGGAAGTGGAGGTGGGTGTGGGATGAGGTTGCGAGGCGGGTGCAGAGCGGTGAGCCAGTGGCGACGTGGGATGCGCAGTGAGTTACAGAACGATCGCAAAACCCCCGGGCCGCACACGCTCTAGAGTGGGGAGGCCGTGGGTCTTGTGGCTATCGGGCGTTCATGTGAGGGGAAGGTGAATATTGTTGAGGTCTGTAATTATGATGTGTGTTGGGTAGAAGTTAATGCATTACCACCCATGTGGTATATTGATTCTGTTGTGAAACCATAGCATTGTTCTGTGTTGTGTGTCCAAGTCTCACATCTGCACGGTTGCGCCCACGCGACGCATGTAGTGGCGACCGTAAGTGGAACGGGATTTAACGTAAGGCCTTTGGTTGAATTTTAAGGCTCTGGCGCTTAGAGAAGGAATATGGGAAGGGAAGCCGGTGTTCATTCACTTTCTCATAGAGAAGAAACAATAATCCATATGTGTTTCGGTGAAGGACAGCAGCCACTGGCAGCACTCATGCTGAGTCCACGTCAACGCTATGCGGCGACGACGACGTGAGCTCCTGACGCTCGTAGGCACCCACATTGAACGGCCGCTCTATAGGTCGGACGATGGAGGGCTTCACTCCATATGTTGATATAGGTTTATATATATATATATATATGTGTATATATATATTAGTGTATTTTGGAAACAGGCCGTGTTGTATTGCATTACTGATTGAATTTCAAATGCTGCTCGACGTGGCAATTTTCAACAATTTCTTTTCTAATGACCTAAAAGTTGCTTTTTCAATGGTAGTAGAACACCGCAACACAATTTTGGAAAGCCAAAGGATGCTAAAAGATCTGAACATTGACATTATTTACTCCAACGTTTCGAGCATAAACTATGCCCATAATCATGGATTGATCTGCAAGGGAAGTGGTAAGGAATTAAAACCAGCGCAATAGAAAGGGAACGGAGGACAAAACCTTCAGAGGGCCTGGCGAACATTCAGCTAACTGTGAAAGTATCCTTACCAATTACTGAGTGGGTAAACAGTACAGGGCATGGTAGTCGTCAAGGTCGCGGCGTTAATTTTCAGATCTACGTAAACTAGTTACTTCTGACAAGTGGTCTATTAATGAAGACTTTATTAAACAATATAAAGGTATAGGCTCCAATTTGCGAGAAACTTTAAATTTATTTAGAATAATTTTGGCACACATGATATGATTAACTCTTCATTCATTACGAGAAAATATGGTCGAAGTAAAAAAAATACTAATAATATTGAAAAAATGTTCAACAAACAAAAAATAATTAATGCATTCATAACATCGAAAACTCTAAATACAATGTAAATCGCTAAGATAGAACCCTTATCTATATCAATGAAAATTCTGGAAGCTATCATAAAAAGGACAAAGATTGCGAAAATCAAATTTAAAAAATTGTCAGAAAATCTGATCAAAACATGACAATTAATTCGACTATCGTTAAATAATGCTGATACTGACCATACACGGATCTAAAAAAATTACGAAGACAATATTACAAACCCTAACAATTCAACGGCGCAGCGTGAATTACTCAAATGAGGCACATCGAATAATATAATAATATGTAACGTAGCTATATATAAATATATATAA
>SDVV010031640.1:0-11523 GCA_016164225.1 Gammarus roeselii
GCTTATATTGCATGGTGCCCCAGTCTAGTGGCATAACACACTCGAGGGCTTATATTGCATGGTGCCCCAGTCTAGTGGCATAACACACTCGAGGGCTTATATTGCATGGTGCCCCAGTCTAGTGGCATAACACACTCGAGGGCTTATATTGCATGGTGCCCCAGTCTAGTGGCATAACACACTCGAGGGCTTATATTGCATGGTGCCCCAGTCTAGTGGCATAACACACTCGAGGGCTTATATTGCATGGTGCCCCAGTCTAGTGGCATAACACACTCGAGGGCTTATATTGCATGGTGCCCCAGTCTAGTGGCATAACACACTCGAGGGCTTATATTGCATGGTGCCCCAGTCTAGTGGCATAACACACTCGAGGGCTTATATTGCATGGTGCCCCAGTCTAGTGGCATAACACACTCGAGGGCTTATATTGCATGGTGCCCCAGTCTAAGGGCATAACACACTCGAGGGCTTATATTGCATGGTGCCCCAGTCTAGTGGCATAACGCACTCGAGTGCTTATATTGCATGGTGCCCCAGTCTAGTGGCATAACCCACTCGAGTGCTTATATTGCATGGTGTACGTTGGCGACTCGTTAATCATTCTTGGAGAATGACGTTACTCCTTCGCAACGTCGATGTCTGATTGGTGGCCCCATATCCCATGCAGCATCATGTTTGAGGCACCTTTGACATGAAGAATAATCTCCAATCGCTTACGGAGTAAGGATAATCTTTCATTGGAACAGTATCGAGGACACGGGGAGATGGAGGTGGGATATCTCGGAAAAAATATTCAAGACAAATAGTAGATACAAGTCGTGCTTGCTCAATAAGGCGAGTGGTTGAACAATTCAAGACAAACATTCGCTGCAAGACGTTCTTGCTCAATAAGGCGAGTGGTTGAACAATTCAAGACAAACATTCGCTACAAGTCGTTTATGCTCAATAAGGCAAGTGGTTGATCAATTCAAGACAAACATTCGCTGCAAGACGTTCTTGCTGAATAAGGCAAGTGTTGAGCTATTCAAGACAAACATTCGCTGCAAGCAGTCCTTGCTCAATAAGGTGAGTGTTGAGCAATTCAAGACAAACATTCGCTACAAGTCGTTCTTGCTCAATAAGGCGAGTGGTTGAACAATTCAAGACAAACATTCGCTGCAAAACGTTCTTGCTCAATAAGGCGAGTGGTTGAACAATTCAAGACAAACATTCGCTGCAAGACGTTCTTGCCCGATAAGGCGAGTGGTCAACACTGAAAAATTACTGCAAGCTGCTTTGTTGTCTATCTTCCGAATGCGAATGTTCGTTTCTCCTAATATTGTATCACAAGGTGTCATACAATGTAGTTATTGGACTACCTAAGAGCACAAAATTTGAAACCAGAAGAGAGAACCGCTCAGTACGTATGTTGAGTGAAAATTACAATATTTCAGAATAAACTGCTGTCTCCAGGCAGCCGTTTGCACACCCTTCTATTGCATCACTAATTTTACTCTTCGCACTCTTTCATTATCTATTTGATCACCCCATTGTTTTCTCTTCAATTGTCGTTGCTAAGCAAAACTTAGATACATAACCTGTGCCGGACAATGCATAGCTACTTGGGTAGCAAGATGTGGCTAAGCTGGTCATTCTTTCGTCGCAGTCGCCCAAGTACCTACACCTCAGACGTTGATGTCACCAACATCCAATAATCTTTGCAATGCACAACTGCCGATTACACAAGCCAACTTGTCATTTATTAGCCCATGACATCAGCGACTGAAGTCGGAGCTTTTCTAGTATCTATCGCCTGATAACCGCGAGCCTGGTTAGTCCCACGACTTTACCTGCAGGAGGGTTTATTTCTTGTGTAACTCTAAGTGTTGAAACAGTTCTAAACCGTGAGACTGGCACATGCTGCAATCAATATCGCCTAACACTCCCCTCTGTTTCCCCAGCTCCTTCTTTGCTCAGAAATATCGTCTCATGTTTACATTTATTTGAAAAATATATTAAAAAACTACTTTCAATCTCATTTAAGATGGAAAACACGAATCGTTTGATCTGATAGCTGTTCGTTTCTATGTCAGAAGAGTTTTACTATCTATTTGATAATTAAAGCTATGTAGGTGGCTTTATCATATCAGTGTTCTTCATAATTAACTACATACCTTCAAATCATTTTTGTAGAGTTCAATTGAAGTTCTGTAACCCCGATTGTTCTTCAACCTCTTCCTGTTTTGTGTCCAGCGAGCGCTCTTCTTAGAGCACCTTCTTCTGTCCTCAGATACCATGAAAACGTCGACACTGACTCCACCCGTCCTCGCTGGCCCCTAACAGCCCCCTGGCCTCCCGCCGGCCCGGGGACATGCCCTCCTCCCTCCACTATTGCACCACACACTGGCTTCACAAACGGAAGGCCACTCCATCACCACCAGCAGTCATCAACCGGCTTTCACCACCGTCATTCAGAGCACGACGCCTCCACTTCCGACGGCCTGCTACCACACCACATCTACTCATCTTCCCCAACTCCCAATAACTCACTCCTCAGTCATCCTATAGGTTCTCAAACGCAGTACCGCCGGCCTCCCCAACACAACCTCTCCACGACATCGCGCGGTGAGGGTGCTAGAGGAGTCGAGTATCTCTACCGCCTCCCTCACAACTCTGCCCTGTCGTCGTCTCCACCACACCAGTCCCTGATGGCGGAGCTGATAGGAAGAGCGGGACAGAGTGACGCAGATGACGCCAGCAGTGAACCACAGGATCCACTCCCTACTGAGGGGGAGGAAGGCGGGGCGGCACCACTAGGGAGCAAGGACGGCCCCCATGCCGGTGAGTGGTGTTGGTGCTGGTTCCTTTGGCGTAGCGTAGGCACAGCTTTGGCACATCAGCGAACTAAAAGGAGTTGATCCTGAATGCACTAACTGATGTTAGGTTTCTAATACGTGATTCAACTGAGCATGAATTGTTAATAGGGTATCGCCTTTGAACGGAGTTTGATCCTCTCGTGAGTTTAATAGTTTATTGTGTCTGGTGACTTAGGCAGTGAAACGTAGGAACTTAATTGAGTTCGGGGGAATTGGAGCGATAAATTGTTGTTGAACTTTATCCTTGCAGTTTCTTTTTGAATTTGTAGTGCTGAATAAAAAGTATTTGGCGGACCAATTTGTCATATCAATAGCTGCCTAATGCAAAGTACGCCTAATAATATTGATACATAGCTGCCACGAAACTTTAAGACATCTTCCACATGATCTATCTTCCGTTAACAAAACATCATTATTTACGTTGAGCCCTCAATAACTCTTAGATTTTACCTTGTGATTCGTTAATTTGACGTGAAGAACCTATTTTTTGACCATCTAGATTTTGTATTTTTGTGTGTCTTGTTCCATGAAGCGTCGTTTTTGATTATGCCTTACCATACTCCCTCAAAGCATGCTACCAGTACCCTCCCATGCCCTTCTCAGGACGAGGAAAGCTGGAACGTCTGTGCGGTGTGTGTGGTGACCGCGCCCTCGGTTACAACTTCAACGCCATCACATGCGAGTCCTGCAAGGCCTTCTTCAGAAGGAATGCTCTAAAGAATAAGGTGCTGCCTTGACCACTATTTACTACCTAGGACTTCACAACAGTTGCAATGGTCACTGAAATTTTCCTGCTATTCTTTTTAAACTATTTAAAGTCTAAATATATGACATTTTGAAGTTAGCTTGAAGTGACAAGAATGAATTAGCATTATGATTTGTTTTCTAATGGAAAACGATGAATTCTTCTGTCATTAAAAATCACAGCTACTGCACAAGAGCAAAAAAATAAGTATATTTTGGGCGAGGTTCATATTTCATTTTAACTATTAATGCTTCAAACCATCTGTAATAATGTCTACCAACCCGGTGGGGAAGCATATTGTTTTGAATACAAGCAGAAGTCTATAAATCCAAGAAACGAGGACGTCCCTGCTCCAATAACTTCGATGTAATCATGTTCTGCTGAACTTATTTAAAAGCATTGGAGTTCTTCAATGAAACTACATTCTTATTCATTCGAATTCATAAACCTTTATATGAGATTTAAAAAACAATTATCCACATGTCCAACAGCTTGACATGATCATAACGTCCAAAACAACTTTGTGAATGTACTGTGAAAAAGAAATGTAATCTCAAATTTTCGTCGCTGTGGTAGGTGTGAACACGCGATGCCTGGCGGAAAGAATGTTTCCGCCGGGCATCGCGAAAGAACAAATGCTGTCAAAACTCACGTTTCTTTTTACAACCAACAGACTATGCTGGGAGACATGATCGTTCCGCTGGGGCGGATGATGTCTAGGTTCACAGCTGTTTATACTATACTAATCTCGAATCATTTCACTTTTTTGCAGAATCTGAAGTGCCCTTTTCAGGACAGCTGCACTGTGGATACGGTCACGCGGCGCTTCTGCCAGAAGTGCCGTCTCACCAAGTGCTTTGACATCGGCATGAAGAAGGAGTGGATCATGACGGATGAGGAGAAGCAGAAAAAGAAGCAAAAAATTGAGGCTAACAAGATTAGGAAGTTCGGCGGAGGAAGCGACCTCCACAGCAGGAGTCAGTCGGTGGATAGCTCTGAGGACTCCATGAGTTTCACCATGTCTCCTGGCGTGAGGAAAGGGGACCTGGTGCTGAGCCCGGTAGGGTCCCCTCGGTCCTCCTCCAGACAAAGAGAGACCGAGCTCACACCCGCAGTGGGGAACGAGGGAAAGGGACATTCTTTCTTCCTTCCTACTAGCAGTGCCGGCGTCTCAGTAGCTTTAGGAGCATCGGATCAGGCGTGTCAGAAATTGAAGGATCAGCAGATGTTGAAAGAAAAGTATATGAAGACCACTCCAGTGCCCTCCGTCCTTCCCCTAAAGGAGTCCGTTGGAAAAAGTTTCCATCATGAGACCAGCATAAACGCCAACAGTGGTATTAAACCACAAGCCATTGTTCGCGGGATGGTCAGAGACTCTGAGACCAGCGCCCCTAAGGTGCAACGACTACTCAACCAAACAGACGTCCATGACACCGGCCACACCAACCTACACTTGACTGCGCCCTTCTCGACTTCCAGTACCTCCTCTTTGCCAGACATAGTACCGCAGGCATCTTCTCCCAATTTCCCACCGCCTACTCTCACCTCCTCCACTGTATCTCTCGAACATGGTGAATCCCGTTCCAATGATGGGCCGGATGTAATGGTGAATAGAAGCGGCGCCTCCAACATTGAACCAACACTGATGAGCATAGTAGGTGACTCGGTGACGCCTCCGCCTCTCGGGTTATCGTCGAAAACTGTGACTCAGAGCAGTCCACACTATTGTCATAGTCACGCAGTTTCTACAAACTCTTCACTGGTTCTTGATCCTCTATTGGAAGTCGAAGTCTCGTCCTCTAACTCTGCGGAGAGGCTAGTCTTACCGCGACATTCCAGCGACGTCGACAGCGCTCTTTTAGACAGTGGTCATTCCAATGTTTCCAATTCTTCCTCTCGTAATGAGTCTCCTGCCGACCTACTAAAGTCGGTTGCGAGAGTGTGCAGTACTTCAGTTGCCGACTCATCTCCGAGTAGTTACTTGGTGGATTCAAGAATATCTTCTACCACGGCACCGGTGCAAGCCACCGATTCAGAACACAGAGTTAGTCCCGATGGCATGTGCGGCGCGGAGACCGTGCTCACTGGTTCTGGAGAAGCTGTACCTCGAACATCCTCCACTTCAGCATTATCACCAAACAACCGTTCAACGTATCCCAGTTCAGCATCTGGCAGAACAGATTCCTTCAAAGAAGTTGCAGAATTTAGTAGTTGTTCAACCTATCACGGAAGTCGACTAGAAGAGAAAAGAAACCTCCATAATCTGGAGGAAAGAGATTGCAATGAGGCTGGATCTGGACACCGAGGGGAGCCCTTTGTAAAAGGATTGCGTCCGACTGCACATTCCCAGCAAGCATATCACGAGCGGGTAGTCACCCAACCACAGCGGTCCCATGACAACCGACTCGGAACAGGTAGTGGGCCTTCCTCGGATGACGGTCTCGAAAAGGACTTCCCGCCTCCGTGGCTTGCGACTCCCGCTCAGGCTCAGCAGTCGACCTCCTCCAACGAGGCTACGCCTCTGACCGAAAATCGCTCGGCATCAAAAAACTCCACTTTTGCAGAAAGGAATGACATTAAACTGGAGCCTGGTGAAGCAGCCGGGGAACTGATTGACCAAACCACATCATGTTCCGCAGCACTCGATTCAGCTGGCAGCACTGGCGATGACTGGTCAGACTTCCGCGTGTTAGACGCCTTGCATACCATACAGGGCGGCCAGGCTGCGGACGGCGACACGAACAACGTGGTGGATAGCATCGTTAACACAGCTGTCCAGGCAGAGTACTCACCCGTGTCACTGTTAGTAGGAGCCACGTTAGAGCAGAGCCAGTCCTCTCACCGCAGGGGTTGCGGGTCTCCCCTCACACCGATAGAGCAGCGCAAGCTGGACGAGCTGCACACCGCTAACGCGTCCATGATGGCCCCGCTCAGTGAGGACCAGGCATATAAGAACCAACACAACCCGTCCCTCATTAACGTGATCAACATGACGGACATCGCCATCCGTCGTCTCATTCAGATGTCCAAGCAGCTGGAATCGTTCTCGTGTCTGTGTACGGAGGACCAGATCGCCCTGCTCAAAGGCAGCTGCACCGAGATGATGATATTGCGCTCGGTGTCCGCTTACGACGCCGATAAGGACTCCTGGAAGATTCCCGAGCACCACGACACTTACAAGTCCATAAAGCTGAAGGTGTTGAAAGCAGCTCCAGGGAACGTTCACGTGTATGAGGAGCACAAGCGCTTCATCCTCGCCTTCAAGCCCGAATGGCGTCATGATCCGAACATCATGCTCCTGCTCTCCGCCATCACGCTCTTCACACCATCACGGCCCAACGTGCGCCATCCCAAAGCCATACAGCATGAGCAGTGCTGTTACCTGCTGCTGCTTAAACGTTATCTGGAGTGCGCGCTGGGAGGCTGCGAGGGCCGCACCGTTTACGCCGGCCTGCTAGAGAGAATCAACGACCTGCGTCGGCTTAACGAGAACCACCTCAAGGTGTACATGCAGGTCAACCCCGAGGAAGTTCGGCCTCTCCTCATAGAGATCTTTGACCTTCAGCAAAGGTGAGGTGTCGCCCCTCCCCCTCCTCCTCACCAAAAAGAAAAGTGAAAAATGAACCGCAGGGCCCAAGAGATGTGTAGACTATAATTCCGATGGGATTGCGCCATACTTCTTAGTTGTTGCAGTACAACTGATAGATGACAAACGTCGCGTGAAACGTGTCTGTAAACTATTAATTATTCAAAACGCACAGCTCACTGAATGTTTGTCAAGAAGCGTCTTCAAATCGCCAGCAACACCAAGTAATTGTCTGGTGCAGTTTGAAGATCACTGACCTCGATCATGGACAAGACATTGGCTGCGGGGAAACAAAAGGTCATGAAGACCCTTTGTTACCCCTCAGCCATGAAGTGCGCCGTTTTCTTGAATTATCAGTGTGTTTGTGAATAACAAGGGCAATGTTTATTACCTCCTGTTAGACGTGTAGAGAGATAATAAAAATTGCCTTGTTATTCACAAACATTGAGATGGTTGTCGGTTCCTCGTCATGCTAAATTTAGTGCTGTATTGTTATCGGTTACAAGTGAATTACTTGAATTTGGCCTTCGCACTCGTTGTATTAGCATATCGTTCTACGACTTTTAAATTTTATTATGGACCTATGCATTGGTAGATAACAATGAACCTCTATGGAACTGCAGAAGACATTGACTGGAATCGACGCAATAGGTATAGTGAATTTGCTCTGGAAAATAATTTTTGAAGTGTTGACCTTGAACCTGTTGACTGATGCAAGTTTCATGTGTTATCTATTTGATTTACCTATAAGTTATATAGTGAAGTTCAAAATGCTGCAATAGACCATGTATTTATTTTACGTTTGAGTGATCTAAAGTATTCAACGAGCCTAGTCATTATATCAACTTTTATTGAAATTGAAAAGCTTGTTCAGGATTAAGTTGCACTTATATTAGTCCCTGTCACTCCGCGCCACCGATTGCTGTACCCTTGCAAGGTATCCAAGCCTAGTCCTCGTGTTCTGTCAAAGATGTGCCTTACAGCGGCAGAAGTGAGAACTTTTGCTTCTCTCCAGTCCGCGCTCCTGCCTGTGATGTTAGCGTTTACCACAGTCCATTTGATATTGAATTGAAATGAAGGTGCACTCTTCCTGATATTATTGAGAAACACTTATACGAGACATGAACGCATGTATCGTTCTTCAATAGAGTATTCAGCTTCACTACGCAGTACTGATACAAAGCTCGAGATACTTTATGCTTATTAGTCTCATTACGTGCGTTGATGTTCAGTAAATTAAGTTCTTGATAGTAATCGTGCGAGTTTTTATAAGTCTTCTGTTCTGAGATAATACTTATATAATGTTACTGTTGACAAAAATAGATATATTTACCGGTTGGGTTGCCATATGCTTGTAGTGTAAATTACTCATGTTTATGCTATTTTTGTCCAATTCCTTCTTCATTGTACATTTTTCAACATTAATAATATCGGACTTCCTCAAAGCGCTTCCACCTCTTCTCGGCCTGCAGTTTTAATTTCATTGTTGGGATGATAATTTAAATAGTGTGCAATTTGCATTCCGGTCGTCGGAGCGACAATTCATCATAAACCTTTTATTTGGAGGCGTCTCCGAAGCACCATTTTGAACACTTTAACAATATTTTAAAGTGTAATTTGTGCAGTGAGACAGGTGTGTGAGAAGTACCTTGCCAAATGAAAGGATGTGCTCTGGGCCTTCATGGATCTGGAGAAGACATACGACAGGATTGACAGGGAAGCGCTTTAGTTGCGTTTGTATGAAGTGGGTGGACATCTGTTGAAAGCGTTACAGAGTTTCTATGTTGGCAGCCGAGCATGTGTCAGAGTGTGAAGCGAGGTGAGTGATTGGTTCACTGTGAAATTGAGACTGAGACAAGGCTACGTGATGTCTCCCTGGCTGTTCAACCTCTATATGAATGGAGGGGTCAGTGAAGTGAACGCGAGTGTGCTTGGTTGTGGCTTGGAACTGTTGGAAGCGAATGGGCGGAGTAGGCAGTTGAGCCAGTTGCTATTTGCGGATGATACGGCCTTGGTTGCGGATTCAGAGAAGAAGCTATGTAGGCTAGTGTCTGAGTTTGGTAGAGTGTGTGAGAGGAGGAAGCTTCGAGTGAACGTGGCTAAAAGTTAAGTAATGAGATGCTCGAGGACTGTCGATGCGAGCTGGAGAGCTCTTGGAGGAAGTTCAGTGTTTTAAGTATCTGGGCTTCCATGTGAAGATGACTGAACTAGTGGAAACGGAAGTGAAGGCGCGAGTAAAGGAGTGGTGTAAAGGAGTTATTAATGTGAAGAATCTAGTAGAAGAGAAATATATATTCAAACTGCTCTCATAGAAAGGGAATGGGAATGACATGTTTGCCATCACTTTTGAATTGTCGCTTTCGTTAGCCTTGTTCACTTGTACTGACCCCCTCCTCCCCCTAGGCATCTGTTAGGTTCACGGGCCGCACCGAGTCACGGCCCAACCGGGGGGGTGAACACCCTTATTTCCCTTCAGACTCCTCTCTTATTCACCGTTCGCTATCTCTCCTTTTCTCACCTATCCTGATTTGCTTGACTTTTTATTTACCTCATTTGTATCTTATGTATAGTTCAAAATTCCTTAAACTTGTCTCAGACTCCTTCTTAACAACTCTCCTAATAGTTGCTGCACACAAACACTCGCACACACAGACACATACTCAAACATTCACAAACCGGTTCTAACTATTCTCCTTTCGGGTGGCAAATAACAGCCAAGTTGCGCTCTTTCTTTCATGCATCCTTTTTCTACGATTATCCCTTCTTCTTCTTTCCATCCTTGCTGTTCCCATGCGTGAAATTCCCTACACCTAGTGTAGATCTCATGCATGGGATCCCCGTTTTCTGTTTTTTCGTTATCTTCCCCCTCAGCAGGTGTTGGAGCGCGTAGCCGGCACCTTAAGGACTACTGCAAATCCTTGGGGCTCTGAAGCAGGGTAGGTAAAGTGTTATTCCTCCTTACTGCCATCCGGGGAAAGCTGAGACCATATGGTCTCAGCACCTTAGGAGTTCCTGTTCCTCCTGTGGCACCCGTACATACCATAGGCATTCGCCGCGTAAAGTATTTGACTTTGCGCTGTAGTAAACCTTAACTTGAACAATGAAAAAAAAGAAAAAAAAAATAACATGATGCAACACTGTTTGCTGGTTTGACATTCGGCACCGGAAGGACGATGACTCCAGCGCGCTAGAAAGCCTTGTCACTCTAATCTAATCTAATCACTTGTACTGATGTCTAAAGTGCTGGCAAGCCCAATAACACAAGTTATTGGACACGATACTCTCAAGATACTTTTCCCATTACTCGAGACTGTCCAAATTCATATCCTACTAATCTGACATAAAATTTTGATAGCCCTCTGCATAAATCACTCTGCTTCAAGTGTTGATATAAGCCTCTTATTCTCATGCAGTAATGGTATTATAAGCCCTCTGCATAAATCACTCTGCGTCAAGTGTTGATATAAGCCTCTTATTCTCATGCAGTAATGGTATTATATATGAATCATTCCAATGCCTTCCTGTCCCAAGTTCTCTCGGCATCCCAGGCACTAGAAATCTAATCTAAATCCAGAAACTATTTTGAATAGTTTCGCGCTTTCTGGCAACCCTTTTTCTTCTCTCTCGAAAAATAAACCATTTCTGCAGTTCCTCTCAATAAGCTACAATTTACCTATATATATTACCAAATCACTTCAAAAGGCAAAGCTATTTTCTCCACCTCTGCGATTTTTGGCAAAATCCCATTATACTTAATGAGGTGTGAATTGCATTAGCTCTTAAGCAAAATCATAGGTTAGATTAGAGCGTCCATCTCCACCATCATGGTCTTATTCAGGGTACACTAACACTACTCTCGTTAGCGTACCCTGGTCTTGTTAGCTTAACCAAGCCGCAACTTCCCACTAGCTTTCTCTAGCCTAATGTTGCTTTGAAAAAATTAGTCTGGCAGTATTTTTTCCCTTCTGTGTTCGGTATATATTAGTTTGATGACTTTTTCATGTAACTATGTATTGATACTAAGATAAAATCCTCACTGGAGAAGATTTTGACACACATAATTCTGTAACTCTACAACCTAGTACGTACATGATCGTTTTGTTTGATATTTTATCTGCAATTTACCCTGTATTGTAGTTTGACAATTGAGATTCTCATTTTTTTTTACTGTGCTGAAATGTTACTTTGAAAGCGTGTCCCCCATAAAATGAAATTATTGGTTAAAATTGTGCTTGCTGCCTCAAGAGGGTGTGATGTGTTTAGTTATTGCCCAATTTTGCGACATTGATGCATTCATCGGGGTGCCTCGCTACCTCTGAAATCGATGTCATGTC
>SDVV010031641.1:0-11522 GCA_016164225.1 Gammarus roeselii
GCGATAGTATAATCCCCACTCCCGTTCCCTGAAATGGATGAACACCATTACATGACGACACAATCTTCTTTGCGATGGTATAATCCCCACTCCCGTTCCCTGAAATGGATGAACACCACTACATGACGACACAATCTTCTTTGCGATGGTGTAATCCCCACTCCCGTTCCCTGAAATGGAGGAACACCTCTACATGACGACACAATCTTCTTTGCGATGGTATAATCCCCTCTCCCGTTCCCTGAAAAGTATGAACACCACTACATGACGACACAATCTTCTTTGCGACGGTGTAATCCCCACTCCCGTTCCCTGAAATGGATGAACACCATTACATGACGACACAATCTTCTTTGTGATGGTATAATCCCCACTCCCGTTCCCTGAAATGGATGAACACCACTACATGACGACATAATCTTCTTTGCGATGGTGTAATCCCCTTTCCCGTTCCCTGAAATGGATGAACACCACTACATGACGACACAATCTTCTTTGCGATGGTATAATCCCCACTCCCGTTCCCTGAAAAGTATGAACACCACTACATGACGACACAATCTTCTTTGCGATGGTATAATCCCCACTCCCGTTCCCTGAAATGGATTAACACCACTACATGACGTCACAATCTTCTTTTCGACGGTCTAATCCCCACTCCCGTTCCCTGAAATGGATGAACACCACTACATGACGACACGATCTTCTTTGCGATGATATAATCCCCACTCCCGTTCCCTGAAATAGATGAACACCACTACATGACGACAAAATCTTCTTTGCGATGGTATAATCCCCACTCCGTTCTCTGAAATGGATGAACACCACTTCATGACGACACAATCTTCTTTGCGATGGTATAATCCCCACTCCCGTTCCCTGAAATGAATGAACACCACTACATGACGACACAATTTTCTTTGCGATGGTATAATCCCCGCTCCCGTTCCCTGAAATGGATGAACACCACTACATGACGACACAATCTTCTTTACGATGATATAATCCCCGCTCCCGTTCCCTGAAATGAATGAACACCACTACATGACGACACAATCTTCTTTGCGATGGTATAATCCCCACTCCCGTTCCCTGATATGAATGAACACCCCTACATGACGACACAATCTTCTTTGCGATGATATGATCCCCACTCCCGTTCCCTGAAATGAAGGAACACCACTACATGACGACACAAGCAGTCAACATTAGGAAGTGATGTATCGGAACATGTTAGTCCAGTCGTTCTCATTGTTTACTGTATCATTATATTGCCAATACCTACATTATCACACAAACGATGACGGGGATTTGGGGCTTTAACTCTTCTCTGTTCGATATAGTCGTTCCTTTCGTAAATCCTATCTTTGTTACACTCAATATTGGCGTTGCAGCGACCGACTCCAGAAACACAATGATGCTATCATGCCTATCCAATTTGCTTCCAAAACGCTCACTTCAGCTCAAACAGGTTATGCCACGATGAACAGTGACATTGAAGAATTGCAGTCAGGTTTGATTTCGAACGGTTCAGAGAATATTTACTGGGCATTAAGTTTCAGATACTGCCCGACCATCTTCAGTATTCCAATTATTGGTGAGAGTAAACGCTCTTCCAATCCATTGTAGTCCGAGATTGCAAAGCAGAAACCTACGACTAATCCAGAACATTTTTTCAATTGCCTACACACCTTGCAAAGCAGAAACATACGACTAGGCCATAAAAATTACTTAATTGCTTACACATCTCGCAAAGCAGAAACCTACGACTAAGTTAGAACAATTACTCAATTGCTTACACACCTTGCTAAGCAGAAACCTACGACTAAGACTGAATGATGACTCAAATGCTTACACACCTTGCAAAGCAGAAATCTGCGACAATGCCAGAACAATTACTCAATTGCTTACACACTTTGCAAATGGGATGGAATTTGAAATAAAAGTGTGGTTATGTAGAGGTTAAGTCGAATGAAGGAGTCAGGAAAGAAAAAAAGGTTAAATTTTTAAATCTTGAATTGTACTGGTATTAATTCCTGCCAGCGGCCGCATCAAAATTGTATTTTGGAAATTTAATTAGACACATGTACACTGAAGATTCATTGGGCTCATGGCATGTCTGCTTACAGTACAAATCGCACTAGTCTTGGGCAACCAATATGAACCTTCACTATTACACCACGAATAATATGAGGCCATCAAAACGTATATTCTCCCACCTAATTCTGCTGTTAGGATATTTCATTTAACAGACACGCTCTTAACAATCGATTCGCTCGTGTCATCTCAGGCCTGGTAGGTTTGATCCCGTGCCGTCATCGAGCCGGCTTAGAGTATCGATGTTGGATGTTGTATCAGCATCTGATGCCGTGACCACACCGCCAATCCGGTCAGCCAGTATTGGAGCCGATATTGACTAGTCATCCCGAATCGCGTAAAAACACATCCTAGCAACAGATAAAAACATCCGAAATGAACTTGCAACTTTAAATATTTCGAGTAAGTACTCACAAAAATTCGAATCTCCTAATTTATTCACTGTATCACCAGCATACCAAACTCGATATAACACATCACGAGTGAACAACATACCTCCTCCCGTTGGCTCTCTAGCCCAGCCAGTCGTAGGGTCTGTCCCTGTGAGCTAACCTCGCCCGTTGGACTCAATCAGCACTCGTTTAGAGTTGAGTCGATAAGCGACACAGCAATCGACGCCATGCTGGGAACGTGGCAACTAAACTAGCACTACGGTTAAGATTTGACGGAAATGTATTTACTCGATTTTTGTTTAATTTCCCAATAAATATCCTCTTTTTGGTATATGTAGTTTTAAGGTGGTTGTAGGCCACAGACATTATTGGGAAAGGTGCAACTCCCTTATACAAGTTTTTTCTCAATTAATATGAAATGCTATTAATGGGGAGTCACATGGCCTGGGGCTAATGAACTGATTGTCCAAAATGCACGATATCTGGGATGTTCAGTCCACAGTCTCAGTGCCATTATTCGTCAATGTTCGTAAACGTAAATTAACGTAAATTATCGGCTAATAGGCACTTCTAAAAGTGCAATTCAAGAATTTTTGATTTTCGATTCTAAATTTGCTGATGATGGATGCCCTGAAAAAAAAAGTGGGGAAGCCCTATTTAGAAAAATAAATCAGCGCTCTGCTTGTTACCCACCCTGGACTCAGCCCAGTTCTCTGTCTCACCACGCGGCCTCGAGTTGACCGGTGGCAAGACGCAGACACCCTCGATCTCGTCGCACTCATTGGTTTTAGCTTTACGTCACCACCAGCGCTGACGTGATTATCAGGCGTTCACCCTATGCAAGCTTCAGAGCATCAAGTAAAACGATAAGAACTACGGTAACCAATTGAAATACATTACACAAGTTCAACTATATAGATGATTGTCTCTTACGATTAAATCTAGCTGATTCAAAAGATGACACAGATCCTAGCTAGGTTGTACTATTGGTGAAACAGTTTAGATCAAATCAAGTGTTGCCCCATGAAATAAGTTAAACAAAACAAGTATGATGACTGGGAAGGATCCATTATTACCCCAAGACAGGCACTTCAACATGCATCTATCCCATCACGTATGGGAACAGAGTAGTTATCAGTAAATGATATCGTTGCTGCGAACAGGGACAATTGCACGTCAATTATCCTGGTATATTGGCCTTAAGAGGAATTTCCCAAAGTTTGGCGAAGAAATGAATACCTTCAAACATGATTGCAGCAAGTGCGCAGCGAATGAATACCATCAAACATGCTTGCAGCACTTGCGCAGCGAATGAATACCTTCAAACATGCTTGCAGCACGTGCGCAGCGAATGAATGCCTTCAAACATGCTTGCAGCACGTGCGCAGCGAATGAATACCTTCAAACATGCTTGCAGCACGTGCGCAGCGAATGAATACCTTCAAACATGCTTGCAGCACGTGCGCAGTGAATGAATACCTTCAAACATGCTTGCACCACGTGCGCAGCGAACGTCAGACTTTCAAAACAAAACTTCAAGGAGTGAATTACCGAAACTAACCAATAAATGTTTTATATTGTTTGATATTGTTAATTCCTAAATAAATATACAAAATATAGTTACTCTAAGTTGATACAGCAAGGCGAAATAGTCAAAAGTGTCAGTTATGAGGTTACAATAGGTGTTAAACACAATGTTATTTTACAATGGTTTCACCGCCCATTCACGTATTATGATGTTCCTAATAACTCAACGCAATGAGGGATGGAGCGTGATCGTTCACCCCCTTACCACCCAAGTTCCAGCGGACAAGCTCAACAGAGCCTTGGCATGATAATTAATACTTGAGTTCAGGGAGCGTCAGGGGGTGTAGAACAGAGCTTGAGACGTACATCAATTCCGTACTGTAATACTCCTCATTCAGTGACGGGGAGGGCCTTAGTGGCGTTTTCGAATGGTAGAGTTTATGTAACCGGAATTGAGGGCATCAATTCAAGGTATGTCCCTGAAATATACTCTAATACACTTTTTTATTGTAACTAAGTTACACGCAAGAGACCATGGACAAGCAATAAACTTAAGAGGAGGTCCAAAGTGTCTTGAAGTGACTGTGCGCATGGAAATATGCATTAACTTGTATGAGGAAGTTTTTTCAATTTAGATTTCATCTGAACAAGAAATGTTGAGCAGTTGTTAAAAAAAGATGTAACAAACTCGTGAAGACGAGCTAAAAGGAAATAAATACCTCGAGGAGTGTATGTGAGAGTTTAATGAAAGAGGTGGTACTGTGAGGATGAATGTAATGTACAATGATACAGTGAATGAACACGATGGATGCGTTGACCCAACATGACACAGCATGCTTAATCAAACCGAAATACAACCATTGAAAGAGACCACAAGTCAACCAATGGGCCAGTGAATGAACATGATGGATGCGTTGACGAAACAAGACACAGCATGCTTAATCAAACGCAAATACAACCAGTGGAGGAAGCTACAAGTCAACCCAAACGGTCGGCTTGAGTAAGACCTATTGGCGCCAGATGCGTTGCTGGTGACAACACACACGTGGGGTGAAAATAAATGAACGGTTGTTACGGCAACTCGCTCATAAAATAGATGATGTCTTATGTCTTGGTGAATTCAAGAAATCAAAACGAGAATTAGCTACAGGCGATAACAAGAAAACACAGAAAGGTCCATCGGTCGCATCCAATAAAGAGGTTTATGTCAAAGTACACATGTGTGATTCTTAATCTGTAAGTAACTGTTTACAATGAGGTGCTCTATAATGTAGTGATTGAAATATTCGATGCAGTTGTGGTCTCACTCTTCTTCGGTCTTAGCCTTCGGTGTATATTGCCTGTAAATATCGTTGTGTTATCAGTGTTTTCCTGTGCAATTCGTCCGACCCAATTCCAACGAAAATATCCCGCCACGGAGCAGATGTGCACAGGGTATACCCATTTCCTCCACAAGAGGGCTCTGAGAACTTGCGTCCTGCCGAGCTGTCTTATCCTCCGAGGACTCGGGATTCCAGCCACTGGAATCCTCTGCTGTGGCCTCTATACTCCCCGGTGGACATTTGTTCACGTAATTTCTCCGTAAAATTGATCGAGCTGTAAATCAGATTGACTACTCACGAGTGTCGGTGGGAAAGGTTTGGACCACGATATGCAGCGAACACATTCGATGATAGCGGATTTTTCCGATAAAAGACGCCGTCTCAAGCAGACTGTGAGTCCTGCTTCTTCTGATCAGCTATAGAGTAAACTGTTCATAGTGAACTGGCGACAATTAACGGGTACAGCAATTTTAAATAGCCAGGGCGAAGATTTTGTCCTGAAAGTGGTACAAATACTGCAGCCGATACGACGTTATCGTAAAACGATCGAGTTAGCATGATAATATTTCCGATTTACTTAGATGTATAGACAAAGGATAGTTGTGCTGAATCATTTTCATCTTAAAAACTCTAACATTCTTTCGTCGAGCACCGGAATGAACCAAGTGACCTAACCATACTTGTACTAAGAAGTACAGACCCATTTATTAATCATATTTAATAGAGGGTATTTTTTTGCAATCTTTTTCAATTGATATCTATCGCTCAGTAGTGATATAATATCCTGAGCGACAGAATTACACGGATATGGTTGGTAATATTATTCACGACCGCATCTATTCTTGGATGCCGGTTGGAGAACAATATTTTCGATAAAAGAAGTCCCTTGTCCCGCCTGTACTTCCTGATAACTGTTGTATTTTCTAACGGTGAATATTTTGATAGAGTATAATTAGCTTTGTACTTGTTAATGCTCGAAAAAACGGAAATTAAATCATCCAATTAATCAAATTTTATGTATCGTTAAAAGAGTATTTCTTAATGAATAATTTGATGGAATATAATTTGTTTGCTACTAGTTAATGCTTAAAAACTACTATGAATGAAACTTCCTAAGCCATCCCCTTTCATTTATCGTTCAAATAGTATTTCTAAAACCTACCACGATTACAAGATTTTCATATCAATCGATGATCGTCTAAGTTTTAACGTGACGTAATTCCTACAATAATATCGGAGAGAGTGTATATGCACTACACCGACAGATTGTGCCATATGAATGGGCGATCGGTATTAAGAGTCATCACAATGTGTGTAACGAATGTCGTGTCATGATCTCATTCGTTGCATGTTCAGGATAGAATCATGCGTAATAATCATTTTCTTATCTGATACTCGTTGCTAGCAACACGAAACTGTTCACTAACATAAAATCGGGCAACTGAAATTAAGTGGTGGTTGGGAAATTTGATGGTGCGGAAATTTGGTGGTGGTGAATTTTGGTGACTTAATTACACAAAACTGATCTTGAAATGTGCCACAGTTATAAAAACCCTTCTAATTTGTGTTATTATCTGTTTCGAATCAAAAATTTCCTGCTATTAATTTCATCATAAATACACTGTTTGTTTTCTATCAAAATGTTTTCTGCTGGACCTGGGTCTTCACTCCCGAAAACATTCAAATTTTAATATTTCGTATCGATGTTCCTCATTGAGGTTCTGACCAATAGTTCAATAATAGTATTCGTA
The DNA here is from genome assembly GCA_016164225.1 of Gammarus roeselii. Lineage (NCBI taxonomy): Eukaryota > Metazoa > Arthropoda > Malacostraca > Amphipoda > Gammaridae > Gammarus > Gammarus roeselii. The sequence continues at coordinate 7,090 of SDVV010031641.1, forward strand.
TAAACACACTGGTACTATACAGTGGAAAAAATAATACAATAACTTTTTCATACTTTCCGAACAATCCGAGTTTTTTAAACAAATATAACAAATAAGCATATCAAGAGAGGCATATGGCAGAATCTTAGCTGCTCACAGAAACTTGTTTTGTACATCCAGTTATTCTGAAAAAATATTTAGAATTATTTGCCGAGATAAAGTTATGAAAATTTTGTTTCAATACTAACGCTGGAATTATGAAAATGGTGGAGTCCATACCACGACTTCCCCGTGCAACCGGCAAAGCCTACTCACTGACCTAACCTGCCGGAGAAAGTTATTCGCTATCAGGAAATATACCGGACTATACGAAGCAGTGTAAAACCCAAATACCGTTGCAGGTGGAGTGGTCTCACTATATACCCCACAATGCACAGAGACGATAATTGTCGGAGTAGCTGCGTTTAAGCCCATTCCACTCCTATACGCAACTGCGTGCGTATGTACCATAGCTGAAATCTCTAAATTATTTAATTGAGATAAAATCACTGTTTCCGCACACGAAAGGGTGTGAATCTGTTAGAAGCGATAATATTTGTGCCTTACGGGGGAGATGACGATGACTATGATCTTAATCTAAATCTGTAACACAAATTAATAATTGAAATGATACAACTGCATCGGTTACCCTACTCGAGTCCAGTTAGAGCCTCCACAAACTTTCCGAGTGTCTTCCTTACCCGAGAATAAACACAAAGGAACCTTCGTTTGTGAGAGGAAGACTTACATGCCAGCTAACACACACAGCCGAGTAACTGAGCGTCGTTTGTGAGAGGAAGACTTACATGCCAGCTAACATGCACAGCCGAGTAACTGAGCGTCGTTTGTGAGAGGAAGACTCACATGCCAGCTAACACACACAGCCGAGTAACTGAGCGTCGTTTGTGGGAGGAAGACTTGCATGCCAGCTAACATACACAACCGTGTATCTGAGCGAGTGGAATGGCCTCTCCAGGCCTAAGACAGTTCACATGGGGAACGAGTATGTTATCCTGTCGATTCAGACACGTAAAATTTATTTGAGTGGAGTTTTGCCTATCCATGAAGTGTTAGACTGTTCTATGACGGCATGTTTTTGAATAATCGTATGTGTTACCAGTCATTTCAGCATGCCTGTTTTATGAAAACACGGAAATGCTTTCAATTTAAAACTTCACATGGCCTCGAGACCAAACGCCGCATGTGTGCATAATTCTATGTGTTGACACTGTTCAGCTGGTGTTCATATTTATTAATGGAAACCAGCTGTATAGATCGGATGAACATTGTACAGATAAAGTGACACTAATATTGTCACTGACAATAGTTATATTGCCACAAGAAAACTTAGGTCAGCGTCAGGAAATTTTATATGCAGCCCAACTGGTGGCAATAATGAAGGGTAAGAAGCGGTAGTGATCTATGACGCATTTTCATCAAAATACTCAATGAATTCATGAACGGATCTGTTATAGTTTATTTTAACCGCAGCCAGAGCAAACCGAAAGGAATTGAATTCTAAGGAGCCATGTGCTAGTGCAACCGTCAAGCCTCGCTCGGTTGGTTGTGATAAGTACGTCGGTTAAAAATCAACCAATGGCAGTTGATCAAACACATGGCTCGCTGGCTTTTACTTAGATCAGTACTTAAAGCACTGTAAATCTTTATTCAACCATATATCTGTATTGATCCATCTAACTTAGATCACTGTTGGTAAAACGATGAAAAAATCTTATAGACCACAAACGCTCTTTTTCCTCCCATTGTTGTGCTCTAAATATTCGTTAAATACCGAACAGACTGTGCCCTTTTTAATTGACCACTCAGTGGCTCGGTGCCGGAGAATAGAGTTCCCAGTCTGATGGACGACCGAAAAACCTGTTGGCCTGAAAAAATCATTCAGTCTACTGCGCTGTCGTGCACCGTCAATTTTGACCTTGCATGTTCTTTTAAGATGTTCACAGAATATGATCTTTATGCGATGACCTTCTGATATGAAAAACGCGATTCCTTCTAGAAAATACGTAACCCACCGGCGTCCAAAGATGTCGTTAAAAAAATGATTTTTTTATAGTGTGGTATCATTGTTGAGTCTCACGTCTGAACAACTGTTTTGACCAGAATGCAGTGGAAAGTGTCATCCTGTGACCAACACAAAACCGAGAGACATGTCAAAGTAAAACACAAAAAAAAAAATTAATATTCTAAAAAAATATTGTTGGAATAAACTCATCTAATGTTACTCATCTACTATACAGTTATTCATAAATCTGTTAATTATAGAAGTCGAATCCTTCTAAAGCGCACCATTACGCAGAGAAAACAGTAAATAAACTACATATTCTGCGCTGTACACGTTGATGAAGGCTATATATGTACGGGCTCACCGTACAATTTCGTTTGAATATTAAACAATACACTATGCCTGTTAAGTAGATGTAGACGTATTTTACAAATTGCTTATATTTAAAAAAATCTGTTCGTTGTCTCCTGTTTTTTTCTCTGGTTATTTGTACTGATTTTTTTCAAATAAATATATTGTGACTTATGAAAGATTAACGGCCCAGCCCAGTGTTCCGTGAAAAAATGTGCGACAGTAATTCAATCTACTATTAACACATCATACGTAGGCTGAGAGGCCATTCACCACGCAGCAATGGAGATGCGACTAAACCGCACTCTTTACAGGCAAATGATTATGGTGGAGGATAGTTTTTTCCTAATGTTGATATTTGCGTCCCTATTTAATGCAATTTACACAACACAAATACATTAATAAAATATTGCCAGGCTAAACTACATCCATTCTATGGGAATGAGTCACAGTCGTTTTGAGACGTTTCACGCTATCCGTCACAATTCAGAATTGCAATATTACATGCTGTCCTTACATCCTTTTTCTGGTCAAAATTTTTATCCGCGCAAGAATTCGTAGGACTCACCTAGCACTGAAATTTCCCACCAGAAGCATAAATATTCAGTTCATGTGTTTACCTACTAGGACATGACAGTGGGGATGTCACTCGAGTCTGGTACCTCACGATCCGTCCTCCACCGGTGTTCCTTTACCTCCTACAGCTCACAGGTAATTCTTTCAGTACTCTGATATCCTAGTTTATTCTATGCCAAGTCTGGAAAGTTAAGCAACTGTAAATGTGAAATGTTCGTGTGCTATTGTGGGAGGATAGACACCCCACGTTTGCAAACAATACTCATCATCTCGACGCAGACCGAGCTATCCAAGAGCGAGAGGCTGCGCAGCCTATGCCACTCGGCGCTACTGCATGTCTGTTGGTTGACACTTACTCCGACCAAGAGCCACTACCCCTGAAATCTTTAAAGGAACATTGGTAGTAAACTGAATACGTCCAGTGAAATAATATGTTTACTTGAAAGTCTTCCGTTGTCTTCAAGAAAGTCTTACGTTGTCTTCAAGAAAGTCTTACGTTGTCTTCAATAGCGAGCATCTAACTTTCTAGGCTGGACAAAAGAATTCAACGCATTCACTCAGATCTCTGAGGAGGCATAAAGGAACACCGAGGAGAAGGGTGCGCACAGATCAGACACGTTACACTATTATGCTTTACTGTTTGCATGTAAGCACTTGAATAAGTCATTTCTCACATAACATCTAAACGGGTACGCATTCTGCTCTGATTTATTTTCTTAGAATCTTTCTCAATTTACTATAGTTGCAGTGATATAATTGGAACAGGGGCGGAGAACAAAAACTGGAAGATAAGGGTGGAGGACAAACACTGGAACATAAGGGTGGAGGACAAACACTGGAACATAAGGGTGGAGGACAAACACTGGAACATAAGGGTGGAGAACAAACACTGGAACATAAGGGTAGAGGACAAACACTGGAACATAAGGGTGGAGGACAAACACTGGAACATAAGGGCGGAGGACAAACACTGGAACTCTTATAATATTTATTTACATACAAGATTTATCCATCACCATTTGAGATCGGAGGAGTGTAAGGCAAAGACTACAGTACCTCGACTAATTCAATCACTGCATAATGTATAGTATAGACATACAGCCGTTTCCCCCTAGTTAGAAGGGTGGCTAAGTTAGGCTGACACAGAGAAGGGAGGTGCCCAATCTCCCCGCCACAAGACCGTCATGTCCATGCCGAGGCTCGAACTCGCGACATGCAGCACCAGAGGCTGACTCTGCAGTCGGAAACGCTAACCACTCGGCCACGGCGGCCACTGCATAATGAAGCACCTTATTGTGCACAGTTCAGTACACATTTATGACACATAATGTGTACATAAAGTTCTGTGTCCTTTCTGAACATGTCGTGACAACGCGTCCTAACAAATGGATCTGTAAGTGGCTTTCTTGATACAAAATGCAACTGATTCACGTCGTATTTCCGTCCTTTCTCTAACTTAGCTGCA
>SDVV010031642.1:0-11522 GCA_016164225.1 Gammarus roeselii
AGTAGGAGACACGATGAGTAGGAGACACGATGAGTAGGAGACACGATGAGTAGGAGACACGATGAGTAGAAGACACGATGAGTGAGTAAGTAGGAGACACGGTGAGTAAGAGACGCGGGAGTAGGAGGCACGGTGAGTAGGATACATGGTTAGTAAGAAGCACGGTGAGTAGGAGATACTGTGAGTAGGAGACGCGGGAGTAAGAGACACGAGGGGAAGCAAATAAGGCTTTGAAGGGTACAGGGTAGGGGAGGCAAGGTAGGAGGAGGCACGATAGGAAGACACAAGGTAGGAAGGAGCCAGGTAGGAGGAGGGAAGGTAGGAGAGAACACGGATAAGGGGAAGGGGCCAGAATGAGGACGGGAAATTGTGGAGGGGACAAGGGACGAGATAAGGACGAGTTTAGTTGGTCTCACACCTGAGGACGAACTATAGACACCAGCAACAGGGCAGAGGTGCGCCCTGCTTCCGCTAACCATGCACGGCGACAGCACGTTCTTTCAAGTATGTAAATACATATTGCCGATTCCACTGAGCCTAGAGAAATCCTCCCCCCCCCCTCATTCTGTGGTCACCGGACTGTCGAGTCACAAAGAATGTTGGGAGTAGTGCCATCGGATAGTCGAGTCACGAAGAATGTTTGGAGCAGTGCCATCGGATAGTCGAGTCACGAAGAATGTTTGGAGAAGTGCCATCGGATAGTCGAGTCACGAAGAATGTTTGGAGCAGTGCCATCGGATAGTCGAGTCACGAAGAATGTTTGGAGAAGTGCCATCGGATAGTCGGGTAGCGAAAAGTGACAGTGGGTTTGCCCAGCTTGACCTGATGAGCAGGGCTTACGGAAAGAAAATGCTACGCACTCTTTTGGTGGCGGCCACAAAATGGTTGGTGGGACATCACAAGCATCTCTCAAAGGAGTAAAGGGACTTATTAAGGGGGTAGTAGAGGGGACATCACTAGCATCTCTCAAAGGAGGAAGGGACTTCTCAAGGGGATAACAGAGTTCCACGGGCAATCCGCATTGTGGCCTTACAAATTCTATCCCTTTTACCATTTGTCGGTGAAGGCGCGAGTGAAGGATGGATGTAAAGTGTTGGGTGCACTAAAGAGTGTAATGAGCTGTAGGACGTTGGGGATGGAAGCAAAGAGAGGGCTGTATGAGGGTGTTGCTGTCTCAAATGTGCTCTTCGGAGCTGAGGCTTGGGGGGTGAGAGCAGAGGAGAGAAGAAGGTTGAATGTTTCCGAGACGAAATGTTTGACGAGCATGGCTGGAGTAACGCTGAGAGACCGGATCACCAACGACATGGTTCGAATCTGAACAAGGATGGTAAAGAAGTTGGAGGACAGAGTGGATTCGCGTGTACTGAGATGGTTCGGGCACATGGAGAGGATGGATGAAGGGAGATTGGCGAAAAGGGCGATGAATGCGAAGGCGAGTGGTCACAGGCCTAGAGGTAGACCGAAGTTTGGGTGGATGAATGATGTGAATCAGGCGTTGGGAAGGAGAGACATGAATGTGAAGGTGGCAAGAGAGCTTACAATAAACAAGTGTGAGTGAAGAATGGTTGTGAATCGTTGATTTTGACGCTGCTCTGATGTGCTTTCCCGCCCATGGCATCCCGCTGTCGGGATGGTCGTGGGTAGGGGGGGCCTGGCCATTATGACGCGGCGGGGGTAAACCAGTAAAACCTGTCGGGCCCTGCTGCTGACGACGGATCGTCGGACTGCACTCGTGACCCAGAGTGTATGTTGAGGGGGTACCGGCCGGACCCTTTAGCACAAAAGGGCTAAGTTGTGCGAGTGTGAGCGTATGAAGGTGTGAGGTGAGCCTTGCCGTGGGCCACCCCACTTTCTGGGGGATGTGGCCTAGTGTCTGCATCTGCATCTGACTAAACCGAAAGCAAGCAAGTGGACGAGACCAGAGGAAGAAGTTGTATTATTTGAATTATCTGCAATGTCTCTATTGATTGTATGGGCTTGGGTTGGTAGAAGGTGCAGTGGACCAACTGAAAAAGAGGAGCAATCCGTTAAAATGTTACTTCAATTAAAGTACATGCACCAAATTCAAATTTGAATACATAATATTATTGGACCTGTAGTGTCCTCATAATAATCATATTCATCAATAAATTATCTGAATGAACTGAAGGAATGGAGGCAATGAGACGAAGACACTCTTCATACAGCATTAAAAGGGGGTTCGCTTCCCCGCAGTATAGCAATTGGGCTTATTTATGACAGAGTACAAGAGTTCGAGTTTTAGGGAGTGGAGCTGCCCCAATTAAAAGGGATAAGCTTATTAATCGCAGGCATTAAAGGGGACCTGTACAATGAACGAACAGCACTACCACGGGGGGAACACTTCTTGAACCCAGGACGAACACCACCACCTGAACACTGGGAGAACAGTACCACGTGAACAAGAGGAGAACAAACTCACTTCAATACGGGAAGAACACCACAACTTGAACACGTGGAAGCACCACCACTTGAACACGAGGACACCACCATCATATCAATACGGAGAACACCGCCACTTGAACACCAGGAGAACACCACCACTTGAAGCTGGAGGAAACACCACCACATGATACCGCGCAGAACATCAATTGAACCTGGGCAGGACACCACCACTTGAACACGGGGAGAACAAAACACTTGATCATGGGAAGACAACAACCATTTGAACGCGGTAAAAACATCACCACCTGAAAAAGGAGAGTATTCCACCACCTGAATACGAGAGAAGACCAGTATCTGTGAATACGGGAAACCAACTCACACACCACCACCTGAACAGGGGGAGAACACCGCCCATATAAAATACGTAATTGGTCCACGTGTCCAATGGAAATTCATATATTTATCTTTGACGAGATAACTTTTTCTCGTGTTAACGATGAATTAGAAACCCAGACATATTTTTGGAAAAATTTACGCAAGATAATCCAGAAAGTCTTCTATTAGATCCACCGTGACGAGTTTTGCAGTATTTTGAGAGGCGGATATTTACTTCGATCTATACATGTTTACTAAACTCACAACACAAACAGCCTCAAAAACCACACAACAGAACGACTCTTATCAACGGTATCAGCTCAAAACTCAGTTTAGGTTTGAAATAAACAACATTAACCAATCGTATCTCTACAAAATTGAGCTCCGGTATAAGAGTAAGGACGAAATAGAATTTCATCGGACAGAAATAGAAAATAAAAAGAACAGCAGGACCTGTTTCCAGTCGGAGTATCCCTAGCTCCGTATATCGGAGAAAGGCCAGCGGGTGGCATTGCCGGCGGTATATCTCCAAGTAAATTGTCCGGTCCCAAAAATACCCCCTTGATTGTTTTTAATCGAGTGAGCCAGAGTCGGAGTGTCGGTTGGAAGAGAGGGCCACCGACAAGCCCTAAAATTGGATCCAATACTTCGGAACAGGCAAGACTGCAACAGATACCTTGCGCCACACAGAGGAGGACGTGCGGTGCGGCGCTGGACGAGGTAACACTGGTAACCTGTGTCGTTGTGGTAGGTTGCAGGGAAGGACGTCGACAGATGAAGCTTTGTAGGAGGGAGTAAAGTAGAAAATTGTCAGAAACATCCTATCAGGAAATAGTTGAAAACAGGGAGAAAATATTAAAACAGTAGGAAGAGTTGAGAACAGAGAGAAGCGTTGAGAACAGAGAGAAGCGTTGAACAGGGAAAGAGGTGAAAACAGAGCGAAGAGTAAAAAAAAAAGAGTTGAAATAGGAATAAGAGATGTAAACAAGAAAAAGTATTGCGAACATGAGACGAGTACAAATCAAGAAGAGTTTAAAACAGGAAGAAGGGTTGCAAAGAGGAAGGAGAGTTGCAAACAGGAAGAAAGATTGGAAACAAGGAGAGGAGTTTAAACAGGGAGATAAATAGGAACAGCGAAAGTTGAAAAAAGAGCGAAAAGTTGCAAACAGAGGTAGATGAAATCAGGAAGAGTAGGAAACCAGAAGAAAAATTGAAAACCGGGAGAAGAGATGTAAATAAGGAGAGGATACAAAAAGGAAGAAGAGATGGATATAAAGAAAAACTATGTAAATAAAGAAAAGAGTTGAAAATATGGAAAAAAATTGAAGTTCGAAAAAAATGTGCATAAATCAAATTAAATAGGAACAAAAAATTTACAAGGGAAAATGCAAGAATTCGAAAAAAGGCACAAATATACCAAACTAAAAGATGGAAAAGTGAATGGCATAATATGAACATGAGAGATAGCTGTGAAAATAAAGAAACTTATGAGAGCAATATAAGAAAAAGAGAAGAAAGTACCAGATTGAAGATAGTCAAAACTAAGACGACTTCAAAAGGATAGGTAGGCGGAGGTAAGTCGAAAAGCGAGAGCATCATCGGAAATGTTTATAGAGTTGATATGGATGAATCCTAAAAGTGGTATGAAATGCAAGAAAAAAGAGCTAAGACCAAAACAGAGAGGAAGTTAAAATCGGGGAGCAACAAGAGTTAAGAAAGACGATAAGGATACAATCAAATCAACACATTTTCAGACAAAAAATGCTGACACTCGATCTCGAGACACTGAAATTTGACGAACTTACATTCCAACATATTGCAGACCATGTATGAACAGGGTAATAGTTCTGAACATGATGCAGCTCATGTATAAACAGGGCAAGAGTTGTGAACATGTTGCAGCTCATGTATGAACAAGGCAATAGTTCTGAACATGTTGAGGCTCATGTATGAACAGGGCAATAGTTCTGAACATGTTGCAGCTCATGTATGAACAGGGCAATAGTTCTGAACATGATGCAGCTCATGTATGAGCAGGACAAGAGTTCTGAACATGTTGCGGCTCATGTATGAATAGGGCAATAGTTCTGAACATGTTGCAGCTCATGTATGAACAGGGCAATAGTTCTGAACATGTTGCAGCTCATGTATGAACAGGGTAATAGTTCTGAACATGTTGCAGCTCATGTATGAGCAGGGCAATAGTTCTGAACATGTTGCAGCTCATGTATGAACAGGGAAATAGTTCTGAACATGTTGCGGCTCATGTATGAACAGGGCAATAGTTCTGAACATGTTACAGCTCATGTATGGACAGGGCAATAGTTCTGAACATGTCGCAGCTCCTGTGTGAACAGGGCAATAGTTCTGAACATGTTGCAGCTCATGAATGAACAGGACAATAGTTCTGAACATGTTGCAGCTCCTGTATGAACAGGGCAACAGTTCTGGTAAATTTTTCGACGCCAGTGCTATTATCGGTAAACGTGGTAAAGGAGAGTAAATATTTCTAGTAGACGTGGTTCGCGTGATGCACTTTCAGTCTGATATTAAATGGTGATAGGTGACAAGTGCATGACAAGGTTATCATTGTGTATACTGTGTATGATTACATTACAATTGGGATATGACTGTGAAGATGCTCGTAAATGTTTCAGCTCAAAACAATGAACAGCCGCAGCTGTTGTTGTTAAAACTGCTGATAGTGCTAAACACTGCTAACCCAACTTTTAAATGCGACACAAACAAAATATTAATTACGAAGAACAAATCTTAACACATGAAGGAAATTAAGGACGCAAGTATTACAACAGCGAACAGCAGCATAGGTATGTACAGAATACACATGACACTAATAGACGAGCGTCACGGTACATCGCTATCCATCCAACGAATTAGGATAGCAGGAACAGGAAAGTAAAGGAGCAATACAGTTTCTGGCTTTATCAGGAAACAAGTAATCAAGAATCCCAATGACTTTATCAGGACTTTATCTTTATCTTTATCAGGACTTTATCAGGAAACAAGTAATCAAGAGTCCCAATGATGCATGCCTCAATCAATGCAGTCTGTATGTGTTGTATTATTTCGAATCATAAAGCCATCACCAGAAGACTCAGGTCATGCGTTATTGGATTACACAATGAGGGGACGACTCTAATGTTTATTATACCCTCACAGAGATCGTGTTCTGCATCGTTTCTTTATCCCTACTTTCTGCATGAGTAATTTAATCGTTATAGGGACCGCCCTTAATCCGTTAGGTCCATATGTGGTCAAATTCCTCCCCCCCCCCCAGACGGGTCGCTCTTAAGAGAATAAACACCTAAACACATGGCTCTATGCCGTTATCAGATACAAGACCCAGACGCACTGTCACGTCGAAATCACATATGATCTACACGGTGCAGGTCTTTAATTGAATGGTAAACACTTCGAAAGGTGTGTGGAAGAAGTAAGGGGTAACCTAATTTAGAGAGCAGCATGCCGAGCTACTCAAGAGGGTTGTTTTGAAAAATGAAAATCAAGTTTTGCAATACCAAAACAGAACAATCAGAACAAACATCCTTGTGCGAAAAGGACACAAATCGAAAGAATTAATTATATGAAAACAAGCCTACCAAATTTGTATACCGACATAGGTAAAGAAAAGCACTATTTCAAGATAGCTGGAAAGGGTGACAAAATAAGAGAAACATTCAAACAAAGTCAATGTTCTAAAATGACACCTCCCTCCTTGCGTACTGAAGACAAAGTGATGTTTCGATTCGTAAAGTTAACACCGAAAGACTCAAGGAGAAGCGGGTTTTGCATTAGTGGATAATACAATTCTCCAATGAGGGGACAGTTTTAATGTTTGTTACCATCTCAGAGGCTTGCCCCCATTGTTCCATCCTTCTCATTAACACACAAGTCATTTCGCTGTTATACATATTTATAGACCCCGCCCTAAATTCGCTAAAAATGTACGCGAACAAATCTTTACTGGTTACGATGCCATGACGTATTGATGCGTTCAAAGACACGAACAAATTGACCTTCACGGTCAACGTTTTGTACTGTATTTTAATAGGATCCACATATAACAAGATTCGTGGGCAAGCAACATAATGTGAGGGCATTCTTTTCTTTTGCTAAAGGAAACACTTTCAGGTAATTGAAAATACCAAATAACACATACAATGATTGACAGACATACAACCAGTCAAACGTAACGCGGTTAAATACTCAAGCTCTACAGATTACGTGGAGCATGGATTACAAATACGCTCAATATAGGGAAAAAATAATCGAACAAGCGAAGGAATTTAACAATATAACAATTCAGAAAAGAAAGTAGGACTATGATCATCTTCTCTATTGATTCTCAGACTTATTAGTATCGAAATTTTCATTCTCACTGCTCAATAGTTTCGAAAATCAATGTGACCGAACATAAAAACGGTGCAGAAACTGCAACTGCAATATATAGCAAAACAACTTCGGTCATTGATGAAGGTTTGGTATCGTTGCCCACGACGATAACGCCCACATAGTAGGTAGTCACATGGCACGGTCACGCAAAACAAGAACCGGTACTACTATGCTCATTGCTGAATTCTTAGAGCAACTCCACCCAGTCAAGCGACCACTCTTGTATTGAGGGGTCGATATCAGCTAAGATCACAGGTAATGTAACGACCTCGGCTTCCGTTAAGGTAAACAGAAGAAGACCATGAGGAACAGGGGACAAAGATGAAAAGCTGCTTCAGAGCAGGGCGTCGAACAGATAGAACAATAGACGATTATTCTGCTTCGCCTAGGTCAAACGATCAAACAAATATACGAACAGAGGAAAACCATCAGGAACAGTGGACAAAGATCAAAAGCTGCTTCAGAGCAGGGCGTCGAACAGATAGAACAATAGACGATTATTCTGCTTCGCCTAGGTCAAACGATCAAACAAATATACGAACAGAGGAAAACCATCAGGAACAGTGGACAAAGATCAAAAGCTGCTTCAGAGCAGGGCGTCGAACAGATAGAACAATAGACGATTATTCTGCTTCGCCTAGGTCAAACGATCAAACAAATATACGAACAGAGGAAAACCATCAGGAACAGTGGACAAAGATCAAAAGCTGCTTCAGAGCAGGGCGTCGAACAGATAGAACAATAGACGATTATTCTGCTTCGCCTAGGTCAAACGATCAAACAAATATACGAACAGAGGAAAACCATCAGGAACAGTGGACAAAGATCAAAAGCTGCTTCAGAGCAAGGCATCGAACAGTCAGAACAAAAGACGATTATTCTGCTTCGCCTGCGTGAAACGATCAAAGAATGTATACGAACAAACACTGGAGAAGGATGGGGAGGGGAGAGAGGGGAAGGCGGTACGCGACGATGCGTTTGGGGACACATGATGAAGCCAAAATGATTTTGGTGTCTTTGAGGAGTCTGCGAAACAATATCCTCAGGTTTGGAAGGCCGCTGCTTGCAATGATCCGTGAACAGAATGCATGCCTGGAGAAGGCAATTGATTTTGTGAGGAGATGATTCACAATCAAAAATCGGTAACAGAACAATAAGTCTTTACTTGAAAGTGAATACAAATCCGGAATGAATTTGATTCACGTCGGGAGGATATGTAACTTCCAGAAAGCATTTACTAAGGAACAATGCAATGCCAGAAAATCATGAGTCAAGTCCGGAACTTAAATAAACCAAATGAACTCACTTATTGGAGAAGGGGTGGAGAAGAGGTTGATGATACGTTTTCCTATGCAAATTATAATCAACTTAACAAACATCTGACTTGCAAGCTGCTATAGCAGTCGGTCCCCGCGCTACAGGGAAAATCCCCCAGCGAGCGGGTGATGCCGCTCGCGGATAATCATGAGGACGCGCGTCACGCAGCTACTGGGGTTTAGTCCGTATACAATCGGTAGCTTTGATACGCTGGCGAGTAATAGTAGCCCAGTAGCCTAAATTAAGATGAAAATAACTTCCATGGCATTTTCTTAACACGAAAATACATTCGTTTGACCATCGACGTTACGTGACTGAATAAGCATTTAATTTAATTTCATTGCGAATCTTATGATAATTACTTTGAAATGTCATGTACGGGTAGTTTAATCAAGCAACGATTGAATGGAAATAACTCCGTCATGTCTGTTGAATATTAACACGCCCCTCAAACACACGGCATTTTATAGCCTTGACTCGAACAGTTGATATTTAGAAAAGAAGTTATCAAGGCACAATGGAATCAAAGCTCTGGTTTATGAACAAAATCATATCGTTTATCAATCAATGCGCCAGTTAGCAATTTCCAGATGCCGCCATTTTGTAGCAAACAATTAAATGAGAAACAAAGCCTCGTATTCGCTCTGAGACGGTCATCACCAAGCATTTGATTTGATCCTCAGTTCCACCAGAGCCTCAACGCGATTCATGATAGGCTCCCCCGTAGGGCTCGATGATCATGGATCACAGTAGGCTCGCACGCCTCAGTGTGCGAGAGAAACAACGCTTTTAAAGTTAGAAAATTTTGAATATTTCAGCAAGGTCAGACGCACGCTGGTGCGCATAAGAAAAACACTTCGACGAAACGGACTTCCGCTTCCATTCAATTAGAACTTCATGAGAAATATGTGCGCACGCTAGTGCGTACAGGTAGCATCGTCAAAACTAGTAAAAGGTTTACGGATACACGGATAAAGTCGGCTCCGACAGCAACGCAACACAACACAACCTAGTAGGTCGATCATAGTACACTTCATTTATTCAGGTAAGACTCAGACAATACTAATCCTCGCTTTAATCATTTAGAAATTCAGGAGTAATATGTATGCACGCTAGTGCGCACAGGTATCATCGTTGAGACTGGTACAAGGTTTACGTCAACACGGACAAAGTCAGCTCCGACAGCAACGTGATACAATGTTTACAGCAACGTGGTCTAGTTAAGTAGAGGTACAATTTAGATCTTGAGGTAAGATAAAGACTCAGACGAAACGAATCCTTGCCTCCAACCATTCAAAACTCCAGGAGTATTAAGCACGCGCGCCAGTACGCACAGATATTTTCGTCGTAATTGGTACGAGGTCTATGTCTTCACGGATTAGATAAACTCCTACCACACCGCACCACAGGGTTTGTAGCAACGCAGTCCAGGTAAATCACAGAAACTACATATGGTCCGTGCACGCGCGAGCGAGCACAGACTGAATAAAAAACACCTATTCGCAAAATCACAAACAGAAATTCTCGCACAAATTCACTAGCATTATATATAATACATGACAAAATTGTGGATCGTGAAGAAAGTAAGGGCAGGTTCGTCACGGGCAGAAACACTGCTCGGATTATTGATTTCGCACTCATTGTTCAAGGGAATAGGGGGGGGGCAGAGGTCCCTTGGGTCACAATAGAGCCCGACGAATCCCGGAGGGTAACCAAAGTCCCCCGGGTCTTCTCGAGCTCCCCGGGTCTCTCGAGACCCCTCGTCTCAGCTCATCTCGGCTTGTCTCGAATCATTTCAGCCAGTCTCGGTTCGTCTCGATCAACTCGACTCGCCTCAACATGTTTCGACTGATCTCGACGCACCTCGACCAGCCTCGACGCGGCTCTGCCCCTGGGCGGTAGTGATCATGTGGACTGTAATAACAAAATTTTTCACTCAAGCAAGCATTTTAGGGTGGGAGTGGGGTGGCAGAGGTGTCTCGGGTCCCACATGAGCCCGACGAGTCCCAGAAGATAACCAAAATCTCCCGGGTCCCCCGAGCTCCCTGGGTCCCCTCGTCTCAGCTCATCTCGGCTTGTCTCGAATCATTTCAGCCAGTCTCGGCTCGTCGCAACCAACTCGACTCGTCTCAATATGTTTCGACTGATCTCGACGCACCTCGACCAGCCTCGACGCGACCCTCGCCCTCTGCGCCAGTAATCCGCGGACTGTAATGATTAATTGTTCTACTCAAGAATTTTACAGTTATACATTTTCTGTGTATGGGTTTTACAGCGTGGGGAAGGGGAAACAGAGGTCCCAGGGTTCAGAGGGGCTTCAAGTGGGTGCCAAAATTTCTCAGGAGAGTCCCAAAGGGTCGCAAGGGTGTCCCAAAGGGACCCGGAAGGGTCCAAGTGGGTTCCCCCCAAAGTTTCCTGGTTTTCCAAGTCCCCCTAGTTCCCGAAACCCTCGGGTCCCACGAGTACCCCCCATTCCCGGGTCACCTAGTCTCATTCAGCCTCAGTTCGTCTCGACTCGTCGCCTCGTCAGTCGACTCGTCTCCACTCACCTCAAACTGCCTCGACTCGCCTAGTCCCCTCCACACACAGTGCCATTCAAGACTTTCACTCTCTAAGATCCACATCAACATTATTTCACCATTTAGCCATCAAAACGCCTAGCTGTGCTCGGACATTTATAAGGCGCCCGGGAGAGCGCAAATTCTCCCACCGTTGGTTGGACTAGACTAACTAACATACGGCACAGTCCACCTAGAGCCCCTGCGGGCGTCTAACGAAACATAATTATATAACTAATCCAAAATTGACCACCATGAAAAAAGGGCACAGATAAATAACAGAGCCCACGAAATAAGAAATCATAAAATAAAGTGCTAATGATCTATAAAATTAATAATCATCCATCCACTCCAATTCACCATGCAAATGCAAACAATTGCCAGACAGAAGGCGCCCCACAGGCAGGCAACCGATGGCTAAATACTTACCATAAACCAACATGCATTATTGTAACA
>SDVV010031643.1:0-11522 GCA_016164225.1 Gammarus roeselii
ATCTTACCTAAATTAATAGTTTGTATTTATACAACTAAACCGCGTACCTGTAAATATTGTGTTGCGTTGCTGTCGGAGCTGTTATTGCCCGTGTGGCCGCTGATCTTGTTCTAATCTCGAAGATGCTACCTCTACGCACTAGGGTGCGTACGTATCAAACGTAATGTTCTAAAGGATTGGAAGCGGAGGTCCGTTTCGAGAAAGCGTTTTTTCTTTTGCGCACTAGCGTGCGTCTGACACTGCTAAAATTTTCACATTTTTTCTAACGTTGAAAGCGTTGTTTCGTTTATTCCTCGCGCACTTAGGCGTGCGAGCCTACTGGAATCAATAATCATCGAGCCCTACGGGGGAGCCTATTATGACTCACGTTGAGGCTCTGGTGGAAATGAGGCTCGAATCAAATCAAATCTGCCTCCACAAACCACAGTACTCGTGAAACCTCACCCGGGCCGGACTGAGTTCACATCAATATGATCAAACATCTTCGTGACGGCGCTTCTGAGTACATACTAAAAGTGTTCATTCTAATGTACTTGAACTCATCTTTTCCTGACCAATGGCGGGAATACGTAATTATCCCGATACCCAAACTCCCCCCGGAAAATGCCACTGACTCGCGTAATTAAAGCCCTATTGCTCTTGCCAGCGCCCTTTGTAAGACTATGAAAACAATGAAAAACGCACGCCTAGTCGACTACCTTGAAATGCACGCAGGCTTTAACAACATCCAGTGCGGTGACCTTAAGCGCCACTCCACAACGGACCACCTCGTACAACTAGAAAGAAACATTCAACAGGCTTTCGTTCAAAGGGAACGTGTGATTTCAATTTTTTCGACGTTTCAAAAGCATACGACACCATTTGGAAATACGGTATCATGCAGGATCTACACCGCAAAGGTTTGAGCAGTCGCCTACCACATTTTATATACAATTTTTTGCGAAACCGCACCTTCAGGGTCTAAGTCGATGACACTGTTACCGTCATATCTGCACCGTCATCCCCCAAGGAAACGTTCTCAGTGTCACTCTTTTTATCCTCAATCGGGGTGGATGGATGAAAATTCATTTTAGAGATCATTAACACTTTATTCTAGTATTTTTTATTGCTTGGACTCTATTATTTTTCTCTGCCCTTTTTTCATGGTGATCTATTTTGTATTCATTGTAAAATTATGTATCGTTAGACGTCCGCAGGGGCCCTAGGTGGACAATGCGGTGTGTTAGTTAGTCTAGTCCAACATACGGTGGGAGAATTTGCGCTCTCCCTGGGCGCCTAATAAATGCCCGAGCACAGCTAGGCATTTTCGATGGCTAAATGCTGAAAAATGTTTACGTTGATCTTGGAGAGCAAAAGTCTTGAACGACACTGTACGTGGTGGGCACGAGGCAGGCTGAGGCGAGTGGAGACGAGTCGACTGGTGGGGCGATGAGTCGAGACGAACCGAGGCTGGCTGAGACTAGGTGACCCAGGAGTGGGAAGGTGCTCGCGAGGCCCGGAGGACTTGAGGGACCCGAAGGTTTTGGGAACCCGGTGGACCCTGAAGACTAAAAGGATTTGGGGGGCTCCACTTGAACCCTTCCAGGGCCCTTTGGGACTTCCTTAAGACCCTTAGGAACCCCCTTGAGAAACTTTGGGACCGTTTGAGGCCCCTCTGAACCCTGGCTCCTCCTCCCCACGCTGTAAAACCCATGCGCAGAAAAGTGTATTCATGTGAAATGCTTGAGTAGAACGGTTGACCATTGCAGACCACGGATTACTGGTGCAGGAGGCAGGGGTCGCGTCGAGGCTGGTCGAGGTGCGTCGAGATCAATCGAACATGTTGAGGCGAGTCGAGTTTGTCGCGCGACGAGCCGAGACTATCCGAGGTGGTTCGAGATAAGCCGAGATGAGCTGAGACGAGGGGACCCGGGGAGCTCGGGCGATCCGGGAGACTTGGGTGACCTTCCGGGATTCGTCGAGCTTTTATGGGACCCGAGACACCTCTGCCACCCAACTTCAACCCCAAAATTCTTAGGTGAAAAAAAATCGTTAACGCTCTCTGTGTTTACGTCGAACCTACTCTGTAACTATGCGTGAAACCTACTCTGTATCCAAGTTCAACCTACTTTTTATGTGTTAGACAGAAAGATGTATATATGTATGTGAAGTGCTAGAGTGGAACGGTTGACGGAGGGCGAGCAGTTGACGTAAAACATGCAATATACTAGGTTCCTCATTATTGGAGCCAGGTGATGCACAGAAAATTGGAGCAGGGGTGCAAGGTTGGTTCTGTGAAGACACCGGGATTGCTTGAGGTAGCCGTTGGGCATGACCAGAAGCGTGGTTTCCCTGAAAGACACTGGAGAAAACAGGTGTAGTAGGAGGTGGCTGAGCAGGAGGCAGTTGCTGTGCCAATTGAGGCTGATTAGGTTTGCGCTCAGGAAAAGCACGTTGATGGTGTCGCTGGCCTGCTGTGATCCAGCTGGACTGTTCTCCGCAGTCTCGTGAGAGATGACAGTCCTCAGGTTGTGCCTTAGATAGTGCGTTGGCATACGAGGTAGGATTATTGCGCTGGCTGGTTTCTGGAGATGGTTCTAATGTTGAGGCAGTCTGAGATGCCGAGTCACGTGCCATGAGCTGTGTTAAAGTGGGAAATGTGGACAAAAGGTGTGATATGCTGTAGGATGGTATGCGGGCAGGAGGTTGCACAAAGTGGGACATTGATGCCCGGGCAGCTGAGAAAGAAGTAGCAGCAGGGTGAGGTTCAAGGTTTGCACCAGCAGCCGCTGCCTGGGCTAATTGGTCTTGACAGATAGATACCACTGTTATTGGTCTTGCAACTCCTATCTTACCAGCGATAGCTTGGAGTTCCGTCCTCAGAGAAAGGGGGTGGTTGGTGAGGTACTCTTTGGTGGAGCATGAGTCCCACTCCACCGTGTGCAGTTGCATTACTGTGGCCTTCGCGGTTATGTATGGCGTATTGAGGGATTGTAAGACCGCCCTACGGGGGAGTCTGCATTAACTTCGCGTTGGGACTCCGGTGGAACATAGAAGCAAATAATAAATAAATGAGGGATTGTAAAGGTGTTTGTCTTCCTGAGTTTGAATTTTTGGAGGCCTATCAGCAAAGGTTTATGGATTGCAATTAAGGATTGTAAATAGTCTTGTTTCTCAATTTCTGACAGCTTGTACTTAATTATTATGCTGAACGCGGTTCACACTCAGACCTTCTTGATCTTGAGTGATCGCGTGGTTCGCAAGGAATTCCATGGTGTTCGTGTCTTTGAGGTTGCTCGGGAGTACTAGATCGAGAGCGTCCGCTTTCTATAGAACGTGATCTGGCAGAATTACTACGTTCGCGGCTGTGAGTGCTTTTGTAATCGGGGAAGACGGGGTGTCTGCGGCGCTCTTTGTGTGAGCGTCTTGAGCGAGCGCACTTTTCTTCTATGGAGTTTTTAAACTGTATGGTTGGCTGAGTAGTAGCCGGTGGGATATTTGGGTCGACTGAAGTGCATGGCTGATTAGTAATTTCGGGTTTAAGTTCTTCGTTGAAGACTTTCAGCGCGACCTACGCAAGCGATGATCGTTCTCGCTGGTGAGATGTTCTGGTGTCGGGCATGCAAACTGAACGTTGAATCCCTTACACTGGTTTTCGCTGGGTGTTCGCTGTCAAGACAGCCCGGTTGTTCTACGTTCTGATCATGACTGGCTGTTGCTGATCTTTTTGATTTGTGGCGCGTAGGCGTCGAGCAGCTCGTGGTCGGGATCGAAGGCGTCTTCATCTCTTTGCCTTTTCGTTTTTGTTTCAGTGGACCTCACTTCATGGTCTATTGAGGAGGCAGCAACCATCGCGGTATCCTCCTAGGTACTGATGGGTTTACTGTTAGGGCCACTCACCTCTATTACGAGGGCGTTCGCTAGGCTGGGTATGGTAGTGTTACTGCTAAGTAAGGGTGTTTAGGTTGTATTGACGGTGTATGGGTATCGTCCGAGGGGCTGAGTTTACTTGTAAATTTCACTGCCTTGGCATAATTAAGTCGATTTGGGCTTTCGTCGTGCCCGATTTGAATGGCTTGTTTCCGCATGACTCTGCGGTCTTGTTTTGATGATTGTCATTGTTTCGGCATTCGCGGTCGCCTGCCTCGTGGAGGCATGAGCTGTGGTAGCACGTAGGTTATGAGGCTTAGCAGTTTCTGTCGTGCTCACCAGCGCACTTCTTGCAACGTTGAGGTGTGTCCGGGTTGCAGTATCTGATAACGTGGCCGAATTCGAGCCATGTTTTGCACATTGCACGCCATGTCATAACTGGGTAAGTTTTTCTTTTCCCTCATTCTTCCTGGCTCACGCTGCATGAGGATGGTACGAAATCAAAATGAATACTGTGGTGCCCACTCTGTTGTAGTTTGCGTGCAGCTTGATGTATTTGCTGACTACGCTGCGAGCATATTGCTGGAACCTTCCTACCCAGCCTAACCTATCTTAGGAGCACGTATTTCTAATCCGCGGGGCGAAAGTACGTTTTTCTAACCTTCGGGGCAAACGTACGTATTATTCGATGGTACGTAGTTCTAACCCGCGGTGCAAACGTACGTGTTATTTATTATATATTGACTAACCCACCATGGTATCCGTAATGATTTCGCATCGTACAGCTATGAATTCGCTGAATCAGGTCATACGACGGTTTGGAATGTGGTAGAACGAGAGTTTCGTGATATGATCCATGTTGCCAGAGACACTTCGGTAACTCCGTAATCCTTTGCTAAGCCCGCTGCAAAAGCCCTCATGTCAGTTGTGGGGGTGTAGCAGGGAGTGTATATAATTTGTTTGGTAGTGTTGAAAGACTGATGTAATTCAACATTAACTTTGTGTTTGTCTCTGAAGGGAATTTTTTGTATAGCATTACTTTGTTCGAGTTTTACGACTTGGGCCAGATGCTTCTTTTGCTGTTGGTGGACGGTTCACCTCCAGGATGTTGTTAGAGCGAATTCATCGTAATGAATGGATTGGTTGAGGGAGCAACTTTGCTTGCGCCGCTATCTATGAGCGTTATGAAGAAGTGAGTAGGGAATTATGCTAATCTTTCGTTCTGGGTGGGAGGGTCAGCCTGATGAAGTACATCATTCGATGCCATATCCTCTCGTTGCCCGACCCTGTGCTCTTTCTGGAATTGGATAATTTCTCTTTCTTTTTTATCTTGGATGCAGTCTTTGTGTCCCGTGGGGTGGCCGTTTACTTTGCAGTAAAGGCAGTGGGTTTCTTCGAATGGACACGACTGGGCATCATCCCATCTGCCATGGTAGTCTTGGGAGCAGTGTGAGCGTCTTTGCTTTCCAATTGCAATACCTGCATGTGTGTCCATATTGCTGGTATCAATAACACCGCATCGCACAGCTGTCAAAGGATGTAACCGTGGTTTCGGTGTCATAGAAAGGTTAATCTATTATGATGGCTGGGTAGGGCAGTTGAATTTCAGTAAGAGGGCCGTGATAGGGCTTCTTTCTGATGCTTTTTTGTTTCGACCATACAGTCCTCGTATTGAACGAATCCGGTGATATGCTCATCAACTTACTCCTTCGAAAGACTCTCAGTGTAAATTTGGCCACAATGGTCAAGCCTTTGTGGCCAGAAATAGACTAGTTCTTCTCGTGGAGTGTATGGACAAATATCCGGTCTGTCCTTGGTGTCGAATGTGATTTTCAACAGATTGTTGAACAGGTTGCGTTCATGAAATGGCGAACTCGGTTGGGGTATTTATGGGGTGGTGCAGCCGTCCGAACTCGGTTGGGGTGTTTATGGGGTGGAGAGTCATTGAGGTTGGTATCGGAGGTAGAGGCATTTGCGTAGGTAGCGGGTTACTTGGCTTGTCGGTTCTTCAAGAGTTCATGGATTCAAATAGATATAGCTTTGGCATCATACTTGCGTCTCTTTAGAGGGTGTCGATTGCGTTGGATTCTGTGGTGGTCTTCAGATTCCTGTTCTATAAGGCCGGTCGCTTGGTCTAGTAAATTCTTAATTTCTCGAATGCTTTCGGTCAACTTCGCGATGCGGTCATTGGTCCGGTCGGCTGAGGAGACGTTGTTCGTCTTGGAAAGGCTGACGTTCTTTGCTGCTGGGACCTGGTCTTCGTCACTCCGAAGCGGATGCAGACCCCGCTCGAATATGGTTTGTTCGCTCCCCTCATCGGACCCCTGGTTCACGCCAGGGGTCAGAAGGCTCACGCTTGATAGCCTCTTGACCGGCTTTACTGATTCTAAAGTTAAATTTACATGATCAAATATAAGGCAAGCATACGTGCGTTATAAGGTCCCAGTACTCATAAGAGACCAACCTGTGCTATCTAGAGGTTCGGGTCCTGTGTTTGTCGTTATTTTTCATATGATCAGGTTGTTCATCCTTATATGCAGTCTTGGTGTAGTGGGTATAGCACCCAGGCAGTCACGATATTGTCTCGGGTTCGAATATCGGTGAGGGCGACGATCTTTATCTTAGTGAGCGTATACCAAGTTCAGATGTACTCTGCAATAATACAACCTCGTTAATGCAGGGTTCGAATTCAAATACTTGCCTCTCCCATGGTGCGGCAGACACGTTGTTGTAATCACACATTGTAGTACACAGCATTTCAGGCTCCTGTGTTCCTCGTTGGTCTTGAACCAGCAGGTTGACAATCCTTTTATGCCGTCTTGACGTAGTATGCATAGCACCCAGGCAGTCACTAGACTGTCTCGGGTTCCATTCTCGGTGAGGGCGGTGATCTTTATTGAGGGTTCTCAATTAATAATTGACACGGGAACAAATGCGATTTCCGCTTTTTTTTGTCTGGTTTTGTCGCTTTTCTATTTGATAGTTTTGATTTTGATGTATGTACAGTCAATACATCGGTGTTTCTGGGGACCCACCTATTAGTGCACCCGCCACGGGAAGGCTGGTGAACCTGAGTTTGATTTGGGCCTCATTTCCACCGGCACCTCAAGGCGAGTCATCGCCCTCTCCTCCGTAGGGCACGAAGATCTGTAAATTCTGGGGATTTCGCACACCTTCGTGCGCGAGATCATGCAGAAGTTTTTGCTGTGGTACACAAGCAGGCGAGTGCTTTCAGGAACGATGAGGATCTTACTGCGGATGGTTTTAAACAGCTTTATATAAGGCCGGTATGTTTTCCGAAAGCTGTTAGTTTTCCCGGTAAGTTGGGTCGGTGAGCAGGCTTCGTAGGTTGCACGATGGCTCAAGAAGGCTTGTCGGGCTGCTGCGACTACATTGCATTCCATAAGTAAGAGTTTTACACTGACTGCCACCTGGTGGTAACAGCTGCATGGTGGCGCGTTCGTTCCAATGTTTAGGTGAACCTGGGATACCCCCGAGGGGTATCCGTTGAGATGCCTTAGTCATCTCTCCAAGTAAAAAACTTTATCCTTTAAGGTCTCTGCACACGATGTTCAAAGTCCCGAAAGCCTTGAGCCTTTTCATCGAGGAGGCACGACTCGTCGATCAAAAGGCTCAAGGCTTTAGGGGCTTTCAACAACGTGTGCGTAGGCTTTTACGAGACGTTGTTCAGTCTCAGCGATTTTCGTCGCAGAACGGTGACCGCCTCCTGTTTCAATATAAAAATAAATAAACTCTATGCCCTGGAAACTTGTAAACTTTGGAGATTATGCGCGAAGAACGGCATGCGATGGTATTTCCAAACTCATTCGACCGCCCTACGGGGGAGTCTGCATTAACTTCGCGTTGGGACTCCGGTGGAACATGAAAGCAAATAATAATAATCCAAACTCATTCGTCCCATTGGTTGCGATGGTGCCTCTGCTCAAAGTTATTAATACAAGTCCCGAACTTACCTTTTCGATGATGTATTGAATGACATGATAGCAACATAACTGTTGGAGACCGAATTCAAATTGAGCATATTTTGTTATTTGAACATCGAAAGAATTAAGTCATTGTCCTTCGCCCCGGAGCGTTCATGTTCCCAGCAACGTCTGCCACTCTTAAAAATTGCGCTCTGCTTACAGCATTTCATAATGATTAAAGTTTGAGTCCCAAAAACTTTACCAACGCGACAGATAGTTCACACATGCCGTTACGACAAAAACGTGGTGCCAATCACAGAAACATTTTCATAATGGCAGCCGCCGGCCCAATGGTACGAGGTTGTAATGCTTACCGTAGCGTTCGTAGTGTTTGTTTACCATGTGGTAGTCAAGAAATAGGGAATGAAGATGGCACCACAAGATTAAACCAAGTTTTATTTTTGAAACCGGCTTGAGAGGGATTAGATAGATTAAAGGGCTCCATCTCCGTTTTGGGATGGATGGAGGATCATTCATTTTATTGATCATTAACACTTTATTTTATTATTTCTTCTTGCTCGAGCTCTATTATTTTTCTCTGCCCTTTTTTCATGGTGATAAATTTTGCATTTTTTATTATTATTATATGTATCGAGGTTGGTTGAGACAAGGTGACCCAGTGTGGGGAGGTTTTCGCGGGACTCGGGGGACTTGGGAGGCCAGGTGGATTTGGGGTAATCCACTTGGGCCTTTCTGGGGCCCTTTGGGAAACCCTTGAGACTCTTTAGGACCCTTTTGAGAAACTGTGGGACCCTTTAGAGGCCCCTCTGAATCCTGGAACCTCTGCTTCCCCCTCCCAGTGCAGTAAAACCCATACACAGAAAAATGTATATATGTGAGATGCTTGAGTAGAACAATTAATCATTGCGGGGGCGAGGGTCGCGTCGAGGCTGGTCGAGATTATTCGAAACATGTCGAGGCGAGTCGAGTTGGTCGCGACGAGCCGAGACTGGCCGAAATTATTCGAGACAAGCCGAGATGAGCTGAGACGATGGGGCTCGGGAAGACCCGAGGGGCTTGGGTTGCCCTTCGGGATTCATCGGGCTCTTTAGCGGCCCAAAGGACCAATGCCCCCCCCCACCCTATCCCCTTAAACAATCAATGCGAAATCAATAATCTGAGCAGTTTTTCTGTCCTTGACGAACCTGCTCTTACTTTATTTTTTCACGATCCACAATTTTATAACGCTGATGTATTTGTGCGGGAGTTTCTGTTTGTGATTTTGTGAATTAGTATTTTTTCTTCAATCTGTGCTCGCTCGCGCGTGCACGGACCATGTGCAGTTTCTGGGGTTGACCTGGACTGCGCAGCTATAAAACCTTGTGGCGCATTGCGGTTGGAGTCTATCTAATCTGTGAAGCCATAGACCTTGTACCAATTTCGACGATGCTGTCCGTGCGCACTGTCGCGCGTGCATGTTATTCTTGAAGTTCTGAGTGGTTGGAGGCGGGGATTCGTTTTTTCTGAGTCTTTATCTTGCCTGAATAAATAAATTGTACCGAAAAGGATAGACCGCGTAGCTGAAATCATTGTGTTGCGTTGCTGTCGGAGCTGACTTTGTCCGTGTAGCCGTGAATCTTGTACCAATTTCGACGATACTATCTATGCGCACTCTCGTGTGGACATATTACTCACGAGGTTCTGAGGGGCTTGAAGGCGAGGATTCGTTTTGTTTCATCTGAGTCTTTATCTTACCTGAGTAAATATATTGTGCTAATACAACTGGACCGCGTAGCTGTAAATATTGTGTTGCGTTGCTGTCGGAGCTGACTTTGTCAGAGTAGCCGTGAACCTTGTACCAATTCCGACGATACTATCTGTGCGCACTGGCGTTTGGACATATTACTCATGAGGTTCTGAGGGGTTGGAGCAGAGGATTCGTTTCGTTACATCTGAGTCTTTATCTTACCTGAATAAATGAATTGCACTAATACAACTAAACCGCGAGTCTGTAAATATTGTGTTGCGTTGCTGTCGGAGCTGAATTTGCCCGTGTAGCCTCTGACCTTGTACTAATCTCGACGATGCTACCTGTGCGTACTAGGGTGCGTACATATTACTCTTTAAGTTCTAAAGGATTTGAAGCGGAGGTCCGTTTTGAGTAAGCGTTTTTCTTTTGCGCACCAGCGTGCGTCTGACATTGCTAAAATTCTCACTTTTTGTCCAACGTTGAAAGCGTTGTTTTGTTTTTTGAGGATCAAATCAAATCCATCTCCGCCGGAGTTTCGACAACAGTCATGGCGAGCTTCCCGTGCGAAGTTAGTTGATTTTGGTAGGTTCGTTCTCCTGTACGTCCGTCTTTATATACAACGTAAATGAAGTCCTACCACACGAAGTCCAACCCCGACAGGCAGGCACTCCAGTGCAAGCAGAAACAACTTGACGAAATGACATTTCATATGAGGCTCGGTTCCACCTTAGCCTTGGGTGGATGGCTGATTATCCATTTTATAGATAATATACACTTTATTTTAGTATTTCTTATTTCGTGAGCTCTATTATTTATCTGTGCCCTTTTTTCATGGTGATCCATTTTGTATCAGTTATATAATTATGTATCGTTAAACGCCCGCAGAGGCCCTGCAGGGTGGCGGGCGGCGGCTTCGCGTTGGGGCTCCGGTAGAGCGCGGAGGCGGCTACTGCTCCTACTACGTCAAACCTACTTGGAATCTTCGCTAAACCTAGTCTGTATCTACGTTAAACCTACTCAGTATCTGCATTAAAACTGCTCTGTATCTACGGTAAACCTACTCTGTATCTACGTTAAACCTACTCTGAATCTACGTTAAACCTACTCGGAATCTGCGTTGAATCTACTCGTAATCTACGCTGCACCTACTTTGCCACTCTTCATTTGCCCTACGGGGGAGTCTGCATTAACTTCGCGTTGGGACTCCGCTGGAAAACGGAAGCAACTACAACTACTACTTCCACCTTAGCCTCAACGCAAGTCATTCCAAGCTCCCTCGTACGGCACGAAGATCGTCGATTCTTGTAGGTTCGCACTCGCAGGTGTGGAAACGGAGATCTTCTAGTTATATCAAATATACATTACAATTGTGGTACAAACGCATGCTGGTGCGTGCAGAAACGGCAAGGGTTTGAACGCTCAATCGTCTCAGTGCATTGTAGGTTGGAGAGACCTGTGGTGATTGTGTTATTTACCAGTTTGAATGTAAAACAATAATTGTCGATTGAATGAAATATTTGAGGGCCTCGAAATTACCCTTTAATTGTAAAAATAAATTGACGAACGGCTTAATTGATCTCCTGCCGCTCTCTCACCCTGCAGCTGCGAACTCAGTGTATGGCTGACCTTGAGCTTTCAAGGACAAGAGAGACAGTAGAATGGATCGGTTGTTATATTACTAAGCAAAAAAATTGAGACGTTGCGTGAAAGCGCAACGTGAATAGGTTGCCGAAACTGACTCTATTATATGTAACCCTGATGGGCTGATTTAAAAGGGATTTCGCGTTAGCGGTGTTCCAACACTCATTGGGGTGGATGGATGATTATCCATTTTATAGATCATTAACACTTTATTTTAGTATTTTCTTATTTCTTCTTGCTTGGGCTCTATTATATTTATCTGCCCTTTTTTCATGGTGATAAATTTTGCACTGGTTATTTTTATTATATGCATCGAGGTTGGTTGAGACAAGGTGACCCAGGGAGAGGAGGTCCTC
>SDVV010031644.1:0-11522 GCA_016164225.1 Gammarus roeselii
GAGCATCAGCGTACGGCGGGTAACAGAGCATCACTACACCCGTGTACCACGACATCAGCGCAGAATAGAGAGCATAAGTTCGTGCACCGGAGCATCAGTGTACGGCGCGTAACAGAGCATCACTACACCCGTGTACCAAGACATCAGCGCAGAATAGAGAGCATAAGTTCGTGCACCGGAGCATCAGCGTACGGCGTGTCCCCGAGGGAGTTTTCAGCTCTGACGCTCGTTTTTTGCCCTCATCGATCGATTTGCGCGTTCGATTTTTGCCCGCGACACAAACTTGTACTGAGACTGTCTTCGGTTCCTGCACAATTGTGCAACTGTAGCACACTGCCGTCCTTTGAGCCTGGCAAGAGCTAAACGTGCCTCGTCATGCTGTCTAATCATTAGCTGTAGCGCGACCCACACACAGTGGATTCAAACTTGTTAGCTAATAGTGAGCTCTATCATGCTTACGTATAATAGAAAACGGGTCTGTATTTGTGATGTGTCATTTCAAGAGACTTCGCTAAAGTTCTCTTGTGCTTCCAATCGAAAGTGACGACTTTAAGGGAATGTTTCGAAGGAGGCGTCCACGAAAAGAAGTGAAGAAGTGGCGGAGATCAAGGAACGTGAGCGAGAAAGGACAGTGAAGATTAGGTCAGGAAGAGGGGAGAAAGAAGGGTACGGTATTCCTGACTGCCCCTCCTCGCCTCCTCGCTCTCTTTTTGCCGCTCCAAATGGGGGGTTCTCATTTCAAAGAGTTCAAATTATGAAATATGTTGGGTTGCCCCGACACTTCTGCAGCACATACATGCATGCATACATAGATGCACACATACATATATACATACATACATATATATAAACCATCGCTTGCAATAAACGAGGACCTTCGTGCATTTTGATCATGCTGTTACTGCCACAACTCACATGTTACGAGGGATCATGAAGGTTTGTTGGTTTTCTTGCACCGTGGAGGTATTTTGGCCACAAAATGGAATCAACAACAACTTTTCTCGAAGAAAATGTATGTCAGATCTGTTTGTTCACGTTCTTTAATCTGTTAGATCACGCTCTTCAAGCTCTTTGTTCACGTTCTTCAAGCTGTTTGTTTACGTTCTTTAAACTATGTTCACGTTCTTTGAGCTGTTTATTCACGCTCTCTAAGCTGTTTCTTCATGTTATTTAAACTGTGTGTTCGCACTCTTCAAGCTGTTTGCGTTCTTTAAGCTGTATGTTCACACTCTTCAAGCTGTTTGCATTCTTTAAGTTGTATGTTCACACTCTTCAAGCTGTTTGCGTTCTTTAAACTGTATGTTCACACTCTTCAAGCTGTTTGTTTGCGTTCTTTATTTGTTTTTTCACGTTCTCAGAGCTGTTTGTTTGTGTTCTTTGAGCTGTTTTTTTCACGCTCCCTAAGCTGTTTGTTCACGTTCTTTAAGCTGTTTTTTCACACTCTTTAAGCTGTTTGTTCAAGTTCTTCAAGCTGTTTGTTCACGCTCTCCAAATTGCTTGTTCACGTTCTTTAAGCTGTTTGTTCATGCCCTCTAAGCTGTTTGTTCACGTTTATAAGCTGTTTGTTCACACCCTTTACGCTGTTTGTTCACGTTTTTAAAGCTTTTTGTTCACACTCTAAGCTGTTTGTTCACATTTTTAAAGCTGTTTGTTCACACTCTCTGAGCTGTCCGTTCACGTTTTTTAAGCTGTTTGTTCGCCTCTAAGCTTTTTATTCACGTTCTTTAAGCTGTTTGTTCACACTTCCCAAGCTGTTTGTTCACATTCTTTGGGCTGTTTGTTCACAATCTCTAAGCTGTTTGTTCACGTTCGTTAAGCTGTATATCCACACTCTTCAAGCTATTTTTTCACGTTTTTTAAGCTGTTTGTTTACGTTCGTTAAGCTGTATGTTCACACTCTTCAAGCTATTTGTTCACGTTCTTCAAGCTGTTTGTTCATAATCTCTAAGCTGTTTGTTAACTTTCTTAAAGTGGTTTGGTCACGCTCTTTAAGCTGTTTGTTCACGCTCTCTAAGCTGTTTGTTAACACTCTCTAAGCTGTTTGTTCACACTCTCTAAGCAGTTGGTTCTCACTCTCTAAGCTGTTTGTTCGCGCTGTCAGCATGAAGTCGATAGTGTCCTGCTTTAGGCCATGTTGTTTGAATGCAGTCTTAATGAATGCGACTCTTTAGTACCCGAAGAGTCGGACGCAACGCCCTCTGGTGTTTGGCAAGCATCACACTAACACTTAATTCGTTCATGGAAACCCTCTTCGTTTTCCTGATGGTGATCGATTGCTCCCATGTAGATAAAGTGTAACCTCTTTGATTTATTGCTTTACAAGAGCCGCGCATGATGCATGGGGGCTCGGCCGTTTGTCGTCTTCTCTTTGCAACGCATGAATGACCACTTCGACCAGTTACGCTCATTCGTCTCAGTCTTCACCCCCGATAATCGTGTGGGCTGAAGGTGG
Source organism: Gammarus roeselii (assembly GCA_016164225.1). NCBI lineage: Eukaryota > Metazoa > Arthropoda > Malacostraca > Amphipoda > Gammaridae > Gammarus > Gammarus roeselii. The sequence continues at coordinate 2,453 of SDVV010031644.1, forward strand.
GTTCACCAATAACCATTTGACCATTTTCACTTATTAAACGCAGTCTTCACCCCCAATAATCGTGTGGGCTGAAGGTGGGTTCACCAATCACCATTTGACCATTTTCACTTATTAAACGCAGTCTTCACCCCCGATAATCGTGTGGGCTGAAGGTGGGTTTACCAATCACCATTTAACCATTTTCACTTATTAAACGCAGTCTTCACCCCCGATAATTGTGTGTGCCGAACAGAGGCTTCACCACGTGAAGTTTCGATAGGCCACAACTCCCTAGGCAGGATTCAGAGGCTGCTCTAAGGTGGCAAATACCATTGTTATACGTCGCCATGCAAGGCAGGATCCAGAGGCTGCTCTAAGGTGGCAAATACCATTGTTATACGTCGCCATGCAAGGCAGGATCCAGAGGCCGCTCTAAGGTGGCAAATACCATTGTTATACGTCGCCATGCAAGGCAGGATCCAGAGGCTGCTCTAAGGTGGCAAATACCATTGTTATGCGTCGCCATGCAAGGCAGGATCCAGAGACTGCTCAAAGGTGACAAATACTATAGTTTTGCGTCGCCATGCAAGGCAGGATCCAGAGACCGCTCTAAGGTGGCAATTACCATCGTATGCGTCGCCATGCAAGGCAGGATCCAGAGGTCGCTCTAAGGTGGCAAATACCATTGTTATGCCCAGCCTCATCCTCAGATTTCTCACGGCCGCCGACTTGTAAGGATACCGCACCAACAGAGTTGGAGGCCGTCGTATTAGCTGTGGAAGATATCGTGTACTTCGGACCAAGAAACAAACTTACATAACAGTGTTTTTCACACACAGAATCAATATTATTGGATTTCTCCGAATCTCTTAACAGTGACCCTAACATACACTTAACTTGCCTGCGACAGATTGAGACCACACATAATTGGGGTTGGTCATGGTTTTACGATCACTTCCCAGTTCTATTTCTCGAATACGTTATTCAGTTTTCCTCCACCACACATGGAGTTAGTTGTCTGAATATTGATCCAGACCAACATCGTAAACATGTCTGTTGCGACACCCTCGTATTTTGCTAAAATAAAACTCACACATACACCCTGGAAATGGAAGTCCACGATATCGATAAGAAGATTACGTCCAGCTGCCAGGCCAGTATCCTTTGAGCATTTTGGATCTTGGCTGTTGGCTAAGCCATGCTCGAGCATCCCTGTCGCCTGCAGCTGCAAGAGGACTTACAGAGACCCTGCGTTCATGTGACGCTTCTCGGTGTCCTCTACACCGCTCGCAACGCAGCCCTCTTGTCGATGTGATGGGCATTACCGCCTTGTTCTCATCAATTCCTCTACTAAATGACAGCTGATTGAGAAAAGATGGTATGATTTCCATGCATCCCGCCAGTCTGCGGATGATGGATGTGTATTCTATTGATTGAACCTGGAAGTGGAGTCTGACGATGCAGGGATGCAAGTAAGTTGGTTGTTGCGTGGACGCTGCTGCGTGGGCTAGATGACTAAGCATTTGCATGTACGTGCTCGTTCTTTTGAGCATTGATGCATCCTAATTACCTCGCTCTGTCTTATCCTGCTAATTGGGATGTTCGAGCTTTGCAATTAATGCTTCTCCTACAAAATCCTCCGAATAGTTATTTACATTCGGCTTTATTCGTTAAATTGCTTTCATTAGACGGTATATATGTGTGTGTTGGTATATATATATATATATGTATATAAACAAATTACTTTCTGAAGTAAAAACACTTTGAATGTGCATTTTTCTCCAAGCTGCTAACCCAATTACAGCATTGAGGCTCTGCCACTGGTCGAGGCCGCGGCCAATCACCGTCCCTTCTTCCTGTGACGATTCGTATGCAGCCAGTGCCAGCTGACCGCTCAGCCTAATGACGCCTGGCCTCTGGCCAATGGCTGCCCTCTACAGACCTGACGTCACAATGTCCACCAATAGCGCGCCTTGGCGTGCGTGCGTGTGTTGGTGCCGTGCGTGCGCCAAAGCCCGGGCCAGTGGTTGCAAGACGCTGCCATGCAGCATGCGGTAAGGCTCCTTCCCACCTAGCCTCGTTGCTGCCTCTCCTGGGGTCATCCTAAATGCTGCTGTCGCCTCTCCTCCTCTTGTTGTTGCTGCTTATGCTGTTGCGAGGATGATGCCAACAACAAACCCTTTAATTTAAACCGCCCTTAACCTTATTTACCTCTTGTTTAGGCAATGCTTTTATGTTCCTTGTGTGCACAGCTAACTGCATGATCTGCGAAACGTGTTTCAAGTGCGACCAGGCCACGAATCATTGTTCCGTGGAGACTCAAAGCGATCGCACCTCATAGAGCCTACATATGAATCATTACTTGACTACGCCCGTTTCTTCAGTAATATATATTGAGACGTGTGTATGGTGTCATTGCCTGGCTGCGTTACGTTGATGAGATATCATTGTTTGCAGGCTGTCTTCAGTTACTGTTCATGAAGTTGCTTTATTAATCATCCTGAAGTTTGTGTGTTGCTGACAATTTTGATTGATCAGCGAAAGATAATTGTTCATTATTCAATGGATTGTTTTGCAACTTATTATATGAGTTGCATTGCCCCCTCATCCGATGTTTGATTCATTACCCTCATCCGATGTTTGATTCGACTCTTATGAGAGAACAATCTCGTGTGTGTTAAGTCTGCTCTGACATTATTTATTCGTACCGTAGATGCGCGTGGCGTAGATTAGTTTTATTGCGTGGATCAACAGGCCAATCAAGCTCATGCATGCTGCCCCGCGTGCGAACATTTGATCAAGATATTGGTCACGCGATCAACTGCTGTTGGTTGACCCGCCCGCAATTGATTAATGTGACATTAGCATTGAACATTACGCAGCCTAATTCTGTGTGAAGGGATTTGTTTTAATAGTCTCGCTTGATTGCGATGCCGTGTTTATGACACGCGTCCATAACTGCATAGAATATGGCTAACCTAACCGAGCCTCCATGTTCACCTCTCTATGATCATGTGACCTCCTGCATCTACGCGTCTAGAACATGCAACACCTGAACACTTGATTGGACGACGCGGTGCAACACGAAGGGGAGAGGGGAACAGACGAGGGGTGAGAAGAGGTGGTGAGGGTAGAGCCTGGATTAAAAGAGAAGGGTGTGCGCTTAAATTATGAGAAAAATTTGCAACACTAGATGAAACTGGGAGGAGGGCTGGGAAAGAGGGAGCTAAAAATATTTGAGGAGAGCGAGGAAGGAGGGAACTAAGGAAGTGGGAGGAGAGCGAGGAAGGAGGGAGCTAAGGAAGTGGGAGGAGAGCGAGGAAGGAGGGAGCTAAGGAAGTGGGAGGAGAGCGAGGAAGGAGGGAGCTAAGGAAGTGGGAGGAGAGCGAGGAAGGAGGGAGCTAAGGAAGTAGGAGGAGAGCGAGGGAGGAGGGAGCTAAGGAAGTGGGAGGAGAGCGAGGAAGGAGGGAGCTAAGGAAGTGAGGTGAGAGCGAGGAAAGAGGGAGCTAGGAAGTGGGAGGAGAGCTAGGAAAGAGGGAGCTAAGGAAGGGGGAGGAGAGCTAGGAAAGAGGGAGCTAAAAAAGTGGAAGGAGAGCTAGGAAAGAGGGAGGTAAGGACGTGGGAGGGAAGCGAGGAAGATGGGAGCTAAGGAAGTAGGACGTGAGCGAGGAAGGAGGGAGCTAAGGAAGTGGGAGGAGAGCGAGGAAATAGGGAACAAAGGAAGTGGGAGGAGAGCAAGGCAAGAGGGATCAAAAGAAGTGGGAGAAGAGCGAGGAAAGAGAGAGCTAAGGAAGTGGGAGGAGAAGGAGGAACGAGAGAACTAAGGAAGTGGGATTAGAACGAGGAAAGAGGGAGCTGAGGAAGTGGGAGGAGAGCTAAGGAAGTGGGATTAGAGCGAGGAAAGAGGAAACTAAGGAAGTGGGATTAGAGCGAGGAAATAGGGAACTAAGAAGGTGGGATTAGAGCGAGGAAAGAGGGAGCTAAGGAAGTGAGAGGAGAGCGAGGAAAGAGAGAGCTAAGGAAGTGGGAGGAGAGCGAGGAAATAAGGAACTAAGGAAATGGAAGGAGAGTAAGGAAAAAGAAACTAAGGAAGTGGGATTAGAGCGAGGAAAGAGGGAGCTGAGGAAGTGGGAGGAGAGTAAGGAAAAAGGGAACTAAGGAAGTGAGATTAGAGCGAGGAAAGAGGGAGCTAAGGAAGTGGGAGGAGAGCTAAGGAAGTTGGATTAGAGCGAGAAAAGAGGGAACTAAGGAAGTGGGATTAGAGCGAGGAAAGAGGGAACTAAGGAAATGGGATTAGAGCGAGGAGAGAGGGAGCTAAGGAAGTAGGAGGAGAGCGCGGAAAGAGAAAGCTGAAGAAGTGGGAGGAGAGCGAGGAAAAAGGGAACTAAGGCAGTGGGAGGGGAGCGAGGAAAGAGGGAGCTAAGGAAGTGGGAGGAGAACGAGGAAAGAGAGAGCTAAGAAAGTGGGAGGAGAGCGAGAAAAGGAAACTAAGGAAGTGGGATTAGAGCGAGGAAAAGGGGAGATAAGGAAATGGGAGGTGAGCGAGAGAAGATGGAACTTAAGAAGTGGGATTAGAGAGAGGAAAGAGGGAGCTCAGGAAGTGGGGGGAGAGCGAGGAAAGAGAGCTAAGAAAGTTGGAGGAGAGCGAGGAAAGAGGGAACTAATAAAATGTGAGTAAAGCGAGGAAAGAGGGAACTAAGGAAGTGGGATTAGAGCGAGGAGGGAGGAAGCAAAGGAAGTGGAAGGAGAGCGAGGAAAGAGAGAGCTAAGGAAGTGGGAGGAGAGCGAGGAAAGAGAGCTAAGGAAGTGGAAGGAGAGCGAGGGAAGGAAGAGCTGAGGAAGTGGGAGGAAAGCTAGGAAAGAGAGAGCTAAGAAAGTGGTAGGAGAGCGAGGGAAGAGAGAGGTAAGGAAGTGGGAGGAGAGCGAGGGAAGAGGGAGCTAAGGAAGTGGGAGGAGAGCAAGGGAAGAGAGAGCTAAGGGAGTGAAAAGAGAGCGAGGGAAGAGGGAGCTAAGAAAATTGGAGGAGAGCGAGGGAAGAGAGAGCTAATGAAAGAGGAGAAGAGCGAAGGAAGAGGGAGCTAAGGAAGTGGGAGGAGAGCGAGTGAAGAGGGAGCTAAGAAAAGTGGAAGGAGAGCTAAGGAAGTAGGAGAAGAGCGAGAGAAGATGCAGCTAAGAAAGTTGCAGGAGAGCGAGAAAGAAGGAGCTAAGGCAGTGAGAGTAAAGCGGAAAAAAGAGCTAAGGAAGTGGGATGTAAGCGAGAGAAGAGGAAGCTAAGGAAGTGGGAGGAGAGCGAGGAAAGAGAGAGCTAAGGAAGTGGGACGAGAGCGAGAAAAGAGAGCTAAGGAAGTGGGAAGAGAGCGAGGGAAGAAAGAGCTAGACCAATTTATGGGAGGAAATGAAGTTAATTCCTGAGCAGCCTTGATTATAGACGGACTTAGTGATGTTGGTCCGGGGGAGGATGTGTGCGTGAGACGTGAATGAGCGTGAGAAAGATGTGTTTACCTCTTCCATGTTCGGTGTAAGACAAAGATGTGTTTACCTCTTCCATGTTCGGTGTAAGGCAAAGATGTGTTTACCTCTTCCATGTTCGGTGAAGGCAAAGATGTGTTGGCCTCATCCATGTTCGGTGTAAGGCAAAGATGTGTTTACCTCTTCCATCTTCGGTGAAGGCAAAGATGTGTTGGCCTCATCCATGTACGCTCTAAGACGCAGATTTGCTTGCCTCATCCATGTTCGGTGTGAGACAAAGATATGTTTGCCTCCTCCATGTTCAATGTGAGATAAAGATATGTTTGCCTCATCCAATTATACGGTGTGAAACAGAGATATGTTTGCCTCATCCATGTACGGCGTATGACAACCTTGTGTTCACCTCGTTCGTGCACAGTGTTTGACACAGATATGTTGGCCTCATCCATGCTAGGTGGGAGATGCAGATATGTTGGCCTCATCCATGCTAGGTGGGAGACTCAGATATGTTGGCCTCATCCACGCTCGGTGTATGCCGCAGATATGTTGGCCTCATTCATGCTTGGTGTGAAACTGAGATATGTTGGCCTCATCCATGCTAGGTGGGAGACTCAGATATGTTGGCCTCATCCATGCTCGGTGTAAGACTCAAATATGTTGGCCTCATTCATGCTTGGTGTGAAACTGAGATATGTTGCCCTCATCCATGCTAGGTGGGAGACTCAGATATGTTGGCCTCATCCACGCTCGGTGTATGCCGCAGATATGTTGGCCTCATCCATGCTCGGTGTGAGACTCAGATATTTTGGCCTCATTCATACTCGGTGTGAGACTCAGATATGTTGGCCTCATTCACGTACGTACAATTGCACAAACATGTTATTGATGTGTCAATATACTCACTCATCTGACAAGATTCATCGGTATTAAGTTCCGGCCCCACCTATTCTGTTGTCATTTATCCATATACTGATCAGTTGTTTTTCACTCAAAGTCCTCTCCCACCCCTTCCACCCCAGTCCTCTCCCACCCTGCTACACCAGTGCTCTCCCACCCTTCTACTCCAGTCCTCTCCCACCCCTTCAACCCCAGTCCTCTCCCACCCCAGTCCTCGCCCACCCCATACCTCGCCCACCCCAGTCCTCTTCTACCCTTTTACACCAGTGCTCTCCCAACCCCTTCCACCCCAGTCCTCTCCCACCCTTTTACACCAGTCCTCTCCTACCCCTTCCATCCCAAACCTCTCCTACCCTTTTACACCAGTCCTCTCCCACCCCTTCCACCCCAGTCCTCTCCCACCCTTCTACACCAGTCCTCTCCCACCCCTTCCACCCCAGTCCTCTCCCACCCTTCTACTCCAGTCATCTCCCACCCCAGTCCTCTCCCCCCCTTCTACACCAGTGCTCTCCCCACTCCAACTTTATAAAGGCTGACCTTTACCAGGGCTTGAAACAGTCCCTAGTGGCCTGACCGACCATTCATAAGGCCGAGTAGCTTTATCAGTCCCTAGTGGCCTGACCGACCATTCATAAGGCCGGGTAGCCTTATCAGTCTCTAGTGGCCTGACCGACCATCCATAAGACCGGGTCGCTTTATCAGTCCCTAGTGGCCCGACCGACCATTCATAAGGCCGGGTAGCTTTATCAGTCCCTAGTGACCCGACCGACCATTCATAAGGCCATGTAGCTTTATCAGTCCCTAGTGGCCTGACCGACCATTCATAAGGCCGGGTAGCGTTATTAGTCCCTAGTGGCCTGACCGACCATCCATAAGGCCGGGTCGCTTTATCAGTCCCTAGTGGCCCGACCGACCATTCATGAGGCCGGGTAGCTTTATCAGTACCTAGTGGCCCAACCGACCATTCATAAGGCCATGTAGCTTTATCAGTCCCTAGTGGCCTGACCGACCATCCACAAGGCCGGGTCGCTTCATCAGTCCCTAGTGGCCCGACCGACCATTCATAAGGCCGGGTAGCTTCATCAGTCCCTAGTGGCCTGACCGACCATTCATAAGGCCGGGTAGCTTCATCAGTCCCTAGTGGCCTGACCGACCATTCATAAGGCCGGGTAGCTTCATCAGTCCCTAGTGGCCTGACCGACCATTCATAAGACCGGTAGCCTCATTCAGCTGGGAAGTCCTCCCTTGTGTTTCTTTTTGAGTGTCCGATGATATCAGACATTCATTAACCGAGAATGGACGTATGTCATTGAGAATTAGTTCAGTGATCATTGTTCTCCTATGCAAATGCATATGTGTTCGCGAACACATGCTCTGCTGAGTTACAAAAATTCGAGAAAAAATTGCTGGTAAGAAATTAATAGAAAAGTGATCAAGATGTCGCTGGAACGACAATGGTATTGATTAAAATCCCCGGACATTGATACTGTTGTTTCATTACATTCACTTCGGCCGGAAAGTTTTGATTTTTTCCCCCCTCAGTAAACCACAGTAATTTACGTAACATTGCCTTGAATTAAGGCATCAACAGATGATTGTTGAGGTAAGGCTTTCAAAATGTAATGAGTCAGTTATTCATGGCAATGATTGACACTTTACGCCTGAACGGTAAATCTTCAGTAAATTCGTTGTAAAGAAACTCCCAAAAAATTGTCCTCTTCCGTCAACGCCCGGTAAAATACGGAAGTTACGTCTTCTGTCATTGATGTCAAAAAGATTAGGACACCCTGCATATAAATTTATTCGGTTTATTCATGTTTTTGTTTTTATTTCTCAATCTATGAAAATATCTAAATTGGTCTTATGAGTGCATTTTTATGGACAGCCACCTCTCCTCTTGAGGTAATGATGCAAGGCTTGGACAGACACCTCTCTTCCTGAGGTAATGATGCAAGGCTTGGACAGCCACCTCTCTTCCTGAGGTAACGATGCAAGGCCTGGACAGCCACCTCTCTTCCTGAGGTAATGATGCAAGGCTTGAACAGCCATCTCTCTTCCTGAGGTAATGATGCAAGGCTTGGACAGCAACCTCTCTTCCTGAGGTAATGATTCAAGGCTTGGACAGCGACCTCTCTCCGTGAGGTAATGATGCAAGGATTGGACAAACACCTCTCTTCCTGAGGTAATAATGCAGGGCTTGGACAGACACCTCTCTTCCTGAGGTAATGATGTAAGGCTTGGACAGCCACCTCTCTTCCTGAGGTAATGATGCAAGGCTTGGGCAGACACCTCTCTTCCTGAGGTAATGATGCAAGGCTTGGACAGACATCTTTTTTCTTGAGGTAATGATGCAAGACTTGGACAGACACCTTCCTTCCTGAGGTAATGATGCAAGGCTTGGACAGCCACCTCTCTTCCTGAGGTAATGATGCAAGGCTTGGACAGCCACCTCTCTTCCTGAGGTAATGATGCAAGGCTTGGACAGCCACCTCTCTTCCTGAGGTAACGATGCAAGGCTTGAACAGACACCTTTCTTCCTGAGGTAATGATGCAAGGCTTGGATAGTCACCTCTCTTCCTGAGGTATTGATGCAAGGCTTGGACAGCCACCTCTCTTCCTGAGGTAATGATGCAAGGCTTGGACAGACACCTTTCTTCCTGAGGTGATGATGCAAGACTTGGACAGACACCTTTTTTCCCGAGGTAATGATGCAAGACTTGGACAG
>SDVV010031645.1:0-11522 GCA_016164225.1 Gammarus roeselii
ATGTCACCTATTCAACCCTTTAGTATTCATATCTCACCCCATCTTTACAATATGTTAGTGCATTTCGATTTCCCAACCCCATGTTTTTAGAATTTATTAGCCCCATGTTTCGGCAGTTTTCCCAATCCTATGTATTTTCGTAATTTTCCCAACCCCATGTTATTTCATAATCGCCGTACTCCATGTATTTCGTGCCAGGCATTCCTGATTCTTACCTCAAATAAGATGTTGGCTGTCGATCATTGATCATAATAGTATAATTTATAATCTGTCGCATGAAATCAGAACCAGCAGCGAATTTCAAATTGAATTTTCCTTTACGTTAATTCAAATAGTGGTAACGGCAATAAAGTCTCAAATGTACAATTTAAAAAAATTGAAAACCCATTGCCAGATGATTGAAATAAAGGATTTATTAATAATTTAATAGTAATACTACATGTCATCCATATATGTGGGTATGTGTGTGCACATATGAACGTGTATTAAACTGATCGTCATCCATACATGTAGTTAGGTGTTTGCTCATATGAATGTGTATTATACTGATTGTTCATTCATATATGTAGGTAGGTATGAGCACATAAGAATGTGTATTATACTATTTGTCATCCATATATGTAGGTAGGTGTGTGCACTTAAGATTGTGTATTATACTGAATGTCATCCATGTATGTCGGCAAGTGTGTGCACATATGAATGTGTATTACGCTGATTGTCATCCATATATGCAGGTAGGCGTGTGCACAATTTGAATGTGTATTTGTGTATGATGGTAAATTGTGAAATCCATTCCAGTTAAATGAAGGTGATCCAGCAGCACACTAGAGATGAGCTGCGATGTATTCATTTTGGATTTATCAATCCTATGCCTATGTGTTTTTTATAAGATAGTTAATAACATATATTGTGAATCATGTTTTGTAACATGAAGTAGCTACAAACCGGCCGCCGACAGGAGATGTGCTGTCACAAATTAACTTTATCTCTCGTTTCGCTAATTCAAAAAGCGCATATGAAGAATAAATTTGATGTGTTATACCTAAGTATTGAAAACCCATTGCTAGACGATGGAAATATACTGTTCACAACATGAGTAGTTAACACTATATTGTTCACAATATGAGTAGTTTACACAATATTGTCCACACCCTGAGTAGTTAACCGAACAACAAATTTATAACAGTGTCTTTTTATAAAACTCTACACATTTAGTTGATTGGCAAATGATCAAAACGTAATGACATGCAGTATTTTTGCCCCCACCTTAACTAAAACTGAGATGGCACCACTGAATTCACTAATGCCTTCCTCTACGTAATCTTCTTTAGAAATGTGAACATAACCTAATTACCTTGGGTCGGAAGTTAATCCGAGCTGTCGCATTGATGAGCCTGGTACTTGTTTAACAATTATTGTCGCAAAATACGTTTGACGCGATGTGGGAAACATGATTCGTACATCGTGAATGATATAATTCTAATTGGAGTTATGATTGTAAGATCAGTACATAACAATACTATATAACGGCTTAATGTTCTTGTTTAATTGTCTAGCATATTTCAGTAAATTTGTTTAGTGTATAATAGGAAACTATTTTATTTTGTTGCCCTCTGAAACCGCTGCTAGTCACCATTGCAATGATAGTGAAGTGATCGTGGCATGGATCCCCGAGCACGCTCGACTTCTACCGATGTTGATCATCAACAGTAAGGCCTGTAGAGTAACATTACTTTGACCTTACACCGATGTTAACTACCACCGATGTTGATCATCAACAGTAAGGCCTGTAGAGTAACATTACTTTAACCTTCCGCCGATGTTGACTTCCACCGATGTTGATCATCAACAGTAAGGCCTGTAGAGTAACATTACTTTGACCTTCCACCGATGTTGACTCCCACCGATGTTGATCATCAACAGTAAGACCTGAAGAGTAACATTACTTTGATCTTCGTGATTTCCACATAAGGTCGTACTGGCGATATTCGCTTATAGTGGAAGATTGTTACTGAAAGTTATTTCCAATGCCAATTTTTCATTCCGATTTACCGTGTTATAGCAAATAGCGTTAGTGATTTGGTAATTTTTTTTTTACAGATTTGCATGACATCCATATGCGGATGCGGAGGTGAGCATGATGACAAATTGCGGACGCGGATCGGTTTGCGAATTTAGTCTATTAGGTGGCGCAATAACGAGGTAGCGAGGATTTTGTGCTAAAAAATGTACCTGCAAATGAGAAGTTCTTACATCGTTTCTTGTACGTACGTTCACATGTTGAAATGGGATTTATCATAATGATTTGTTTCCTTCATGCTTTTGAAACTCTGCCACGTCATCGTCACAGTCAAAGTTGTTGGCAATATTTAATGACGCTGCTTGATTCTTGCACCTTCGGCCGTGTCCCTTTCGGTGACGCGGCCAACTACCAGAAGGCGCGATAGATGACCCCTTATATTCACATAGCACGCGCCGCCCGTCTTCTCGCGTATTTCAAATAGTTTAACCGCGTTCAACAGAAAACGCGCCCATGTAATCATGCCGAGTTTAGGCTTCGTCATCAGCGCGCACTGCCACGCTGCTCTCTTATTGATAGTGTCCAGTCCCTGCTGCTCTACTATAGTGTGCAGCAGGGACTGTAACTTTGCAGTAGACTTTGTTTCCAATACATGTACTTGACGAGTCAGAAGTAGTGAAAACCACTTAATGAAGCCAATCTAGACAGGAGTTAGCTGCTTCTGGCTGCCATGCTACCACACTATGGTAACGTGATGTGTAAGAAACGGAACTGCAGTTTCATTGCAGACAGCAAACCAACCTTGCACGTGAATATTGCAATACGTATAGTTCTAGATGTTAAGGGCCTTGACATGCTGACGTTCCAAAATCGTCTCCGAGTGGGACCGTGAAAATAAAAAATAACTTTAACTTATTAATCATAGCGTTAGGCACGGCGGGAAGCACGAAGACATGTGACTAAATAAGTCCTTGGCGACGACCGTTCTCTCGATTCACCTCAAACATTGAACTTAAAGACAGATAACGATTTTTTTCAGAGTTCGTTTGTCGATCCGTTTTCAAATATCATACCCCTATACTCTCCCCATCATCTTCTTCCCACCCATTCCCTTCCTATCCCCCTCTCCGAAATGAGTGCAATAAGCTATGGTATTTCAGTCTCATTAACAAATGTTTATTAGGATTTTTCTATTAAGATTGTGATGGTCGGAGTGAGCGCTATTTTGACTAAGCAATATTTATGCCATGAGTTTGAGAAATATTGGGTCCTCAAAATTTTGTCATATGATGATCGTTCTGAAACAGCTGAAATGGGAGGATGCGGAATAAAATGTAGTGTTTTTTACATTAGACGAAACTCGTGTTTGATCACTGCAGGTCATTTAGCTTTCTGATTGATACATATCCTATTTCAATATTTGTTTATGTTAATTATGTGAAAATCATGCTTTATTATCCAGATTACTTCCCCCCCTCTATCTCTGTGAGTGATATTAGTAACTCGGTCAAGGTAGGAGAACATTTTTAACTCTGCATGCGTTCGAACGATTAGGTCTAAAACTCCTAGACAATTACCAAACGAACCCTCCAGTTACCAAATAATCGGATTTCTGAGTCGAAGCAAAAATTTACGATCAATGCTTCTGTTGATGCTTCCCGGAAGTCCTCACTTTTGGGGGTAAGCAATTAGGCAAGCAGCCGTGACGGACACGTTTCGAAAATTCAGAATAGAAAATGAAAACCTCCATTTCTTAATTACAATTTGGGTCAAAGAAAATACGGAAAAAAATAATAATATGGGAAGAAAATTCATAACAAGTGTAGAGTGCCGTGGAGAAAATTTAACTGCCGTGTAAGTCGGTGAAAACTTTTGATAAATAAAACTGAACATCTTCTTCTAGAACAGTTGTTTACCAATGTGTTTATAACAACAGCCAGCTCGGATGCCGAGTGCCCTGTCACTCTTCTTCAAACTTAATGCCTCACCTCGGGTAGTCTGGAAAGAGCCACGTCGGCCAACAGTCGTTGCTTGAAGCGACGACACGCTAGCACTTTCTGCACACCCAAAAAAGTAACTGATTACAACGGCGTGAAAGTTTTATTATGTGTTTAAACTCCACTTTATGACGTGGTGCGTGGAGGGGTCAAGACATGCACTGTTTTGACTTTTGTAAATCAAAAGACCGCATACACGTGTTGTATGTGGCCCTAGCGGAGATACTTAGAGTACAGTACCGTATAACAATTACATAGTAAATTAACCTTGCGTACTGAATTTGAGAACGTTTTCGTCCATCACTACCCATAGTAAGGGGAAGTATAATGATATAAGAAATGGTCGAGTTTCAGCCCATTTATTCAGCAATGGTTTGTCATTGCGTATCATGAACGTCGGAGAGGGGCATTTGGGTCCAACAATGAACAACATAAAGAAAATTGTGATATTCATGCTGACTCGTCACATAATTAACACCATGAATTATGATCATGAATCAGCCGGAAGGCTCTGGGCTGGAGCCGATCGTTTAAGCGCCCATGTCTAAGTACTTACTGTTTGCAAAAGATGGGAGGCCCAGGGGAAATGGCGTCAAATTTGGGAGATGAACTATGGTTAATAATTTACATAAAGAAAGGCAACGAAATTCTCTCAAACTGAGTGAGTGCTTTGACTGAATCAACTCAAAATCAGATTGTTCGATTCGGACGGACTACAAAGAGCAAAAATGGGGAATGTGTGCAATCTTTATTTTCCATCCATTAAGTGCATACATTAAATTAGGATCAATGCCCCAGCAACGGTTCATTTATACGACTGGATCAAATTATTCATATATTCCATAGGTTGTTTTTTTAAATTGGTTTTCTCATGCATGCTACTAGTTAGGTTTGATAGTTTCATGCAAACTGTACGTCACGCATTTGATAAAGAGTTTTTCATCTAATCGGCTCTGGTTCAAACTCTCACAACGACAACAACCAGTCAATCATATTCTTTATGAAGCAGATATGCAATTACCGTATTCTACAGCACAGTCGGGGTACAATGACAAACAAATGGAAGTGTTTATCAAAATAATTTCATCACTTTCCCTTGACTAACCTGAGTTTTTAAGCCAGAAGACAAGTTCACGTAGAGAGCAAGAGGAACCATATTGCCGGACCATAGGCAGAGTGTCTCCGCTATGGTACCTGGGCTGAAGTTCGAGAAGCGAATAAAAAAGTAGACAGATGCTGTGAGCGAGTAGCAACTGGAGACCAAGTACAAGTAAATGACGATGCTCATGGCTGTCATGAACTTGTCCGTTATGTCAACGAGACATTCTTGAACATTCACGGTGAGCAGCATGACTTCAGCTAAATCCTGGTTAGCCATTTCTTCAGCATTGGTCTTGATCATGTTGATCACAGAACTATGGTGTGTATTCACATTATGTTGTGAGATTTTTTCAGTTGTGATACTTTCACTGTACTTTGACCTTTCCACAAACGTTTTCCTAAATTTATCAGATGCATCTCTGAAGCTTTCTTGATCAACGTATTGTTTTTTATACTCCATGATAGATGTTCCTTTATGCAAAATAATTTTTTCTTGCATTCTCTGGACCGTGTTTATGAAACACATGGAGACGTAAAAAAATATTATCCTAATAACAAAATGCAACATAACATTTATAATGTAAAAGAATTGTACGCCATTTTCAATCGAAAAAAGAAATAAACTACCGAATCCGCTGAGGATGTAAATCGAGAGCATAATGTGCTGATGACTAAACAAACTCTGTTCTTTCTGGTCACAACTTAGTAGGGTCTGCAAGTAAAAAGCTCGGTTGCATGCTACTCTAAAAGTCTTGAATTTTGAAAAAAAAGACAGCGTGACCGCAATATCAGTACTATGCCAAAAAAAATTCCATACAAGCGATGTTATTTTGTCAAACTGGGTGCTAGAGTAATGATCTCCGTATGATGGGGTTCCACCAAGATACACCGAAACTAACAATAACAGTACAAGTTGGCAGCAGATCGTGAAGCCTAATGCCACTTGCGACAGTCCTCCGATCTTGATATATTTTACATGTCCTACAGATGGATCTTGCCATTGTTCGTGTGGGGTGGAAGGCCGGAGCGAGTACGGGAAAAATCCCATTACTCGAAGTGCTCGAATAGCTGTCAACATATCCGTGACATCAAAAGTTCCAATTTATACGAAAACTTTGATAACCTTCGATCTGAAAAATAAGTATCGAAATTATTAAACAAGTATTATTTTACATCATGCAAGAAATATATTTCCCTTTGTTGTAAATCGATAAATTCACAAATAACTTTTGTGGACACATCATAGCCAACGGTGTTGCTTTAACCATCTAACCTTGCTCCCTTATACGGTACGTTGAAAATTATACTAACGTGTTTATTGGCAAAGAGTGACAACTAGCAAAGTCCTAATAAATTAATGCAGTTGCACGAGGAATCAGGGCAATATACATGTACGTGTCTGTTTTGGATACATAACGAGAACACCTCCAATTGTATTCATACGGCGTCAGTTTTTGTTGACAAAATGTGTGAGGGCTAATGACTGCTTATGAGTGATCAACAGACAGGGCATCATCACGATTATGAGCTACGGAAATTGATACCAGTACTTAAAGATCCATATTTGAATGCCGGGAATTAACAATGGTGAGGGTATTTCATCCTGAGTATTATCAAAACGGATACTTTGTTTTGATTGCAGAGGAATATCGTGGATGCTCCACTTTGGAGCGCACAAAATTGTACATATCAGGCATTAATTTGGCATGTCTGCACTATTAGGGTATTTGTGAACACCGACATGAGGCGTTTTTGGGCTCGATCATATTTAAACAGTACTTCAACACCAATGGCATCATAGGTTGTCGATACATAATGTTCTCACTAGGTCTTGCTCTTTTGATGAACTTTTTTGGTATCACTTGACGTCGCTTCTAACATTTCATATAACACACAGTAGCTGACTGACACACGAGTTGTCAACAGAGCCGTCTAATCCAAAATAGACGGTGCATTATATAGCTTTACAATGCTGACTGTGATAAATACTTAATTCGTGCATCAGTTGGCAAAGCTGTCCAATCGTCGGCTCACATGCTTGAGTAAATCGTATCCAAGTTACTCCTAACAGAAAAATTAAAATCCAGTAAATCCTAATTTTTTCGGATTCAAGACTGCCAGACGCGATTTTCAAATGATTGTCTGAACCCTGCTCAGGAGCAAATACAAACATTAGCTTGACAATGAATAAAATAGGTTACATCACTGACTCAAATAAATCAATGTCTTTGCATCAATACAGACAAAAATGTTTGGGGTACGTCAAGAAATATGAATCACTTCACGTCAACGACTGTTCCGGTCCAAGCTTCTAGAATAATGTTCTACCGTGCAGTCAGAACTGCATCCTGGCCTCTTTCTTTCCAGCTTGAAACACATCAGCCTCTATCGACGCATGTCCTCATAAATGTAGTCGGTGTTTACTCAACCTGTGTGTTTGTATATATGAAGAACTTTACAGAGTAATATCATCACATGAAATAATCATCATATTGATCAGGAAATCAATAGGTTCTATGATATTAATGAGATGGTCCAGAAGGCAGACAGCCTGAGCTCATATTGTTATTGATTAAACGACTAATTGTGATCACTATGTCCTAATGATCGGTCGATGGAATAGGAAAGAGGGCTCAAAGGTGAAAATGAGAAAGGTTGAATTTATGTTTCAGCATGAACAACTATTTTTCCTGCTGAATAACAGTTGCCACTATTGAATTACTACATATGACAATAGAAGACGTCATTTACATGCAGACTATTGTTTTTAAAATGTTGTCCCTCAATGTGTTGATATCAGCTGATAACCCAACCGATTTCTTGCGGCCCCACTATTATACCACTAACTAGGCCTACATAAAATGCACAAATATCAAAAGGTCCCAAAGGAACTTCCCTCGACTAATGATTACTTCGCAAGTTGTATTATATTGTTACTAACAAAAGTATAGCGTTGATTCCCATTAATATAATAATTGATTAAACAGCTAGACAGCTTTCAAGAATTGTGCGTTCAATGGTTCTCGGCCAACGTTGACGAATGTGTGTGTGTATGAGATTCCGGAACCCTGCATCATAACACTTTCTGTCAGATTAGCATGGCATCTGGCTGTATCTGCTTGATCCTTGGATAATGGATCCTGTGGATAATGGATCCTTGGATAATGGATCCTAGGATAATGGATCCTTTGATATTGGATCCTTGGACAATGAATCCTTGGATAATGGATCCTTGGATTATGGATCCTTGGATAATGGATCCTTGGATAATGGATCCTTGGATAATGGATCCTTGGATAATGGATCCTTGGATAATGGATCCTTGGATAAAGGATCCTTGATAATGGATCTTTTGAAAATGGAAAACCTAGACATCCAGCACCACTTGACACATCCACCTCTCGCTACCGTTATGTGAACACTATTTACCGCGTCACCTCCTGAAAATATATCTTCTCATCTTCTGGCGTCGTCGCGAACCTCTTAGCATAGACGCCATCCTCACATACTGGAAGACATCATTCATAGTGTTTGACTCCATCAAAGTATCCAATGTCTCTCCACGCCGTTCAATAGAAACAAAATGTAGGGAGAATACCAAACCGATTGATGAAGCTGATTGAAAAGCCAATTACAGTTGAAAAATGTTTAAAGGGTTGCGCCAAACTTGATTGGTGAGGACATCGATTGAGCTTCAGAATATAACATGGCTGCAGCGTAAAAAGAAGATAAACAGATCGGTATTGAATGAGGTTCGAAAGCATCATACCCAAATTACATATTCGACGATCATCTTATAACTGGTTGCCATCATGTGGAATTTCGCCTAACACAGCGGCAAGGACCGCCGTAATAATGTGGATTTCCTTGTTACCAGAAAGTGGTAGAGCATGTGGTAGGACCGTCTTCGAAATAGACCTGGACAAGATGCAATCTCACGAATCATTGTCCTTACTATATAAATTTTATGTTACAATGTGTCCCACGTTGTATTGAATTCTGATAAGTTGGTGTAGCCTTTGCGTACAATCACTAAGAAAAGTCGGCACCTAAAGTAAAAATTAACGCTGGCGTATGTTCTGTTGTGCGCAGTTGATGATATTTATTTTGGTCTTGAGAATCTCTATTAGGCAAGAAACCCGAAGAAACATGCAACGCTTGTTCTCCTCTTCGTTACGACGTCAGGAAGTTGAATAGTGAATGCACACTTTTGAAAACCGTTAGGATAAAATCAATAGAAATGCATAACACTTGTCCAACGAAGCTGACCCTCCATGCGCCGGGTATACCGTGAGACACTCTGCGGTTCCCTGCATGATGACGCGTTGGTCTAGCAACTGTGTTTCCTAGTTAACGTGGACTCATGATGTCCTCGGTGAAGCCAGCTGCAGATGGAGTGTAAGAAGGGCACTGCACTAAGGCCAGAGGAACACTCAGACCAATTGGACAGGTAGGTGGTGCCTGCTTACCATCGAGGGGATTCAAGGAACACAGACAGATTGTAAAAATGAATGCAAAGCAGGCAATCAACGGCATGTGATTGACGCGACTGCAGTTTTGTGAGCTTACACTTTCTCATAACCATGCGTGAATGAATAATTAAATAAAATAAAAAATACAGTAAACTGAATTTGTTCATTTGCGACTCTAATTAGAAATGTGAGATGGCCTATCAATGTTTGATTCTAATAAATAAAGCTTGCATAAGCAGCGAAAATTATATATATCATAATAATGTTAATAATAGTATTTTATAATGACACAATATGACTACGCAGCAGCAATCATCCGTCGCATTAACAGTCGCAGGCAGACCGTCGCAGTTCGCGAGTTTTGATAACTTTTGAATACAATTAGAACTAGGTGGCTTTCGACGTTCTTTTCGATGAATACAGACAAAACAAGGTTGAGGACTTGATGAATACAGGCAAAACAAGGTTGAGGACTCGTTGACTACAGGCAAAACAAGGTTAAAGACTCGATGAATACAGGCAAAACACGGTTGAGGACTCGATGAATACAGGCAAAACAAGGTTGAGGACTCGTTGACTACAGGCAAAACAAGGTTAAGGACTCGATGAATACAGGCAAAACAAGGTTGAGGACTCGATGAATACAGGCAAAACAAGGTTGAGGACTCGATGAATACAGGCAAAACAAGGATGAGGACTCGATGAATACAGGCAAAACAAGGATGAGGACTCGATGAATACAGGCAAAACAAGGTTGAGGACTCTATGAGTTCGATATTACAATAAATTTTCCAGGGCAGAGCATTTACACGTCAATCAGTCATGACGTTCATGTGTGGACCTACCGACCATTTATATAAACATTACATTTTCTTTCCTTAGAGTCGGATCATATTTGCTTCGCTCACTCGGGTGGAAAACTTGTAATTCAAAATCCTCTCTTATTTGACTAAATGTATTTTTTGTTTTTATACGTCGTGTTGTAAAGGAAATAATGCAAATTCAATGCCATAAACACATAGTATCATAGCAAGCTCCAGAAGTCAGATATTGACCATTAACAGACGTAGGATATAAATAAAACCCATCAAGTAACAGGGTTTTTGCATTCATTAGGCATTATGTTTTTTCCACTCTTGGTAAAACGTCTCATGCATTACAAATACTTCTTTATCAGCTTGCTCGGTGCATATCATACAAACAATTATTCAATTAATTCATAAATACAATTATCTACGCACACTGACCAAACATTACGGAGTCTTAGCATTAGAAAGCAGATTTCCGCAAAGTCAACATAGTTTCGACTAACAGACATTGCTGTACTCTCCATATCTCTAACAGACATTGCTATACTCTCCTTTTCTCTAACAGATATTACTATACTCTCCATATCTCTAACAGAAATTGCTATACTCTCCTTATCTCTAACAGACATTACTATACTCTCCATATCTCTAACAGACATTGCTATACTCGCCATATCTCTAACAGACATTGCTGTACTCTCCATAGCTCTATCAGACATTGCTATATTCTCCATATCTCTAAATTATATGCAGATACAGATACAGACACTAGGCCGCATCCCCCAGAAAGGGGGGTGACCGACGGCAAGGCGCACCTCACACCCTCATACGCTCACACTCACACAACTTAGCCCTTTTGTGCTAAAGGGTCCGGCCGGAAGCCCCTCAACTTACACTCTGGGTCCCGAATGCACCAAGGAACCGTCGTCAGCAGCAGGGCCTGACAGTTTTCATTGGTTTACCCCCGCCGCGTCATAATGGCCGGGCCCCCCTACCCACGACCATCCCGACAGCGGGATGCCAAGGGCGGGAAACCACATCAGAGCAGCGTCAAAATCAACCATTCACAACTATTCTCCACTCACGCCTGTTCATTGCACGCTCTCTCGCCACCTCCACATTC
>SDVV010031646.1:0-11522 GCA_016164225.1 Gammarus roeselii
GGTACTGTCGTGTGGAACACCCTTGACAGTAAATCGGTCTAAGTGATACTGTCGTGCGGAGCACCATTGACAGTATATCGGTCTCAATGGTACTGTTGTGTGGAACACCATTGACAGTATATCGGTCTCAATGGTACTGTCGTATGGAGCACCATTGACAGTATATCGGTCTCAATGGTACTGTCGTGTGGAGCACCATTTACAGTATCGGTCTTAATGGTACTGTCGTGTGGAGCACCATTGACAGTAAATCGATCTTATTGGTACTGACCTGTTTTGCACCATTGACTGTATATCGGTTTCACTAGTACTGTCGTGTAGAGAACTAATGTCAGTATATCGGTCTCAATGGTACTGTCGTGTGGAGCCCCATTGACATTATATCGGTCTCACTG
Source organism: Gammarus roeselii (assembly GCA_016164225.1). NCBI lineage: Eukaryota > Metazoa > Arthropoda > Malacostraca > Amphipoda > Gammaridae > Gammarus > Gammarus roeselii. The sequence goes on from SDVV010031646.1 coordinate 396, forward strand.
GCACTATCGTGTAGAGCACCATTGATAGTATACCGGTCTCAATGGTACTGTCGTGTGGGGAACAATTGAAGGAATATCGGGCTCAATGATACTGTCAATGGAACACCATTGACAGTATATCGGTGTTGATGGTACTGTCGTGCGGAGCACCATTGACAGTATATTGGTCTCAATGGTACTGTCGTGTTTAGCACCATTGCCTGTATATCGGTCTCAATGGTACTGTCTTGTGGAGCACCATTGACAGTATATCGGTCTCAATGGTACTGTCAGTGGAGCACCATTGACAGTATATCGGTCCCAATGGTACTGTCGTGTTTAGCACCATTGCCTGTATATCGGTCTCAATGGTACTGTCTTGTGGAACACCATTGACAGTATATCGGTCTCAATGGTACTGTCGTGTGAATTACCATTGACAGTTTATCGGTGTTAATGGTATTGTCGTTTGGAGCACCATTTACAGTTTATCGGTCGCAATGGTACTGTCGTGTGAAGCACCATTGACAGTATATCAGTCGCAATGGTACTGCCGTGTGAAACACCATCGACAGTATATCGGTCTGAATGATACTGTCGTGCGGAGCACCATTGACAGTTTATCGGTCTCAATGGTACTTCTGTGTGGAGCACCATTGACAGTATATCGGTCTCAATAGTACTGTCGTGTGGAGCACCATTGACAGTATATCAGTCGCAATGGTATTGTCGTGTGGAACACCATCGACAGTATATCGGCCTAAATGATACTGTCTTAAGGAGAACCATTGACAGTATATCGGTCTTAATGATACTGTTGTGCGGAGCACCATTGACAGTTTATCGGTCTCAATGGTACTGTCGTGTGGAGCAACATTGACAGAATATCAGTCGTAATGATACTGTCGTGTGGAACACCATTGACTACATCGGTATCAATGCTTCTGTCGTGTGGAGCACCATTGCCAGTATATCGGTCTCGAAGGGAATTTCATATGGAGCACCATTGACAGTGTATCGGTCTAGATGTTACTGTCGTGTGGAGCATAATTGACAATATATCAGTATCAATGGTACTGTCGTGTGGAGCCCCATTGACAGTATATTGGTCTTACTGGTACTGTCGTGTGGAGCACCATTTATAGTAAATCGGTCTCAATGGTACTGTCTTGTTTAGCAACATTGCCAGTATATCGGTCTCAATGGTACTGTCTTGTGGAGCACCATTGACAGTAAATCGGTCTCAATGGTACTGTCGTGTGGAGCCCCATTGACAGCTTATCGGTCTCTAAGGAACCGTCGTGTGGAATACCAATGACAGTATATCGATCTCAATGGTGCTGTCGTGTGGAGCACCATTTACAGTTTATCGGTCTCAATGGTACTGTCGTGTGGAGCATTTTTGACAGTTTATCGGTCTCAATGGTACTGTCTTATAGAGCACCATTCATTGTATATCGGTCTCAATAATACTTCTGTGTGGAGATCTATTGACAGTATATCGGTCGCAAAAGTACTGCCATGTAGAGTACCATTGACAGTATATCAGTCTCAATGGTGCTGTCGTTTGGAGCACCATTGACAGTATATCAAACGCAATGATAGTGTCGTGTGGAACACCAATGACTACATCGGTATCAATGCTTCTTTCGTTTGGAGCACCATTGCCGGTATATCGGTCTCGAAGGGAATTTCGTGTGGAGCAACATTGACAGTATATCGGTCTCAATGGTACTGTCGTGTGGAGCACCATTGAGAGTTTTTCGGTATCAATGGTACTGTCGTTAGGAGCACCTTTGACAGCAAATCGGTTTCAATTGTACTATCGTGTGGAGAACCATTGACAGTGTATCGGTCTCAATGGTTCTGTCCTGTGGAGCCCCATTGACAGTATATCGGTCTCAATGGTACTGTCGTGTGGAGCACCATTGACAGTTTATCGGTATCAATGGTACCGTCGTGTGGGGAACCATTGACAGCATATCGGGCTCAATGGTACAGTGAATGGAGCACCATTGACAGTATTTCGGTCTCGATGGTACTGTCGTGTGAAGCACCATTGACAGTATATCGGTTTCATTGTTACTGTCGTGTGGAGCACCATTGAGAGTATATCGGTTGTAATGGTACTGTCGGTGGAGCACCATTGAAAGTATATCGGTCTTAATGATATTGTCGGTGGAGCACCATTGACAGTCTATCGATCTCAATGGTACTGTCGTGTGGAACACCATTGACAGTATATCGGTCTCAATGATGCTGTCTGCGGAGCACCATTGACAGTTTATCGGTCTCAATGGTACTGTCGTGTGGAGCCCCATTGACAGTTTATCGGTCTCCAGGGAACTGTCGTGTGAAACGCCATTGACAGTATATCTGTCTCAATGGTACTGTCGCGTAAATCACCATCGACCGTGTATCGGTGTTAAATGTATTGTCGTGTGGAGCACCATTTACAGTTTATCGAGCTCAATGGTACTGTCGTGTGGAGCACCATTTACAAATTATCGGTCTCAATGGTTTTGTCGTGTGGAGCACCATTGACAGTTTATCGGTCTCGATGGTACTGTCGTGTGGAGAACATTGACAGTATATCAACATCAATGGTACTGTCGTGTGGAGCACCATTGACAGTTTATCGGTATCAATGGACTGTCGTGTGGAGCAACTTTGAAAGTAAATCGGTCTCAATGGTAGTGTCGTATGGAGCACCATTGACAGTGAATTGGTCTCAATGGTACTGTCGTGAGGAGCACCTTTGACTTTATATCGGTCTCAATGTTACTGTCGTGTGGAGCACCATTGACAGTATATCGGGCTCAATGGTACTGTCGTGTGGAGCACCATTGACAGTATATCGGTCTCAATGGTGCTGTCGTGTGGAGCACCATTGACAGTAAATCGGTCCTAATGGTACTGTCGTGTGAAGCACCACTGACAGTACATCCGTCATAATGGTACTGTCGTGTTTAGCACCATTGACAGTATATTGGTTTCAATGGTACTGTCGTTTGGAGCACATTTGACAGTATATCGCTCTCAAAGGTACTGTCGTGTGGAGCCCTACTGACATTATATCAGTATCAATGGTAATGTCGTGTGGAGCCCCATTGGGAGTATATCGGTCTCAATGGTACTGTCTTGTCGAGCACCATTCTCAGTATATCGGTCTCAATAGTACTGTCGTGTTTAGCACCCATGCCAGTATATCGGTCACAATGGTACTGTCTTGTGGATCACCATTGACAGTAAATCGGTCTCAATGGTACTGTCGGTGGAGTCACATTGACAGTATATCGGTCTCAATGGTACTGTCATGTGGACCACCATTGACAGTATATCGGTCTAAATGATACTGTCGTGCGTAGCACCATTGACAGTATATCAGTCTCAATTGTACTGTCGTGTGGATCAGTATTGACAGTATATCGGTCTCAATGGTACTGTCGTTTGGAGCACCATTTACAGTACATCGGTCTCACTGCTACTGTCGTGTGGAGCACCATTTACAGTACATCGGTCTTAATGGTACTGTCGTGTGGAGAACCATTGACAGTATATCGATCTTAATGGTACTGTCGTGTTTAGCACCATTGACTGTATATCGGTTCCAATGGTACTGTCGTGTGGAGCACGATTGACAGTATATCGGTCCCAATGGTACTGGCGTGTGGATCCCCATTGACATTATATCGGTCTTAATGGTACTGTCGTATGGAGCAACATTGACAGTTTATCGGTCTCAAAGGTACTGTCGTGTGGAGCCCCATTGACATTATATCGGTCTCAATGGTACTGTCGTGTGGAGCAACATTGACAGTATATCGGTCTCAATGGTACTGTCGTGTGAAGCACCATTGACAGTATACCGGTCTCAATGGTACTGTCGTGTTAGCACCATTGCTTGTATATCGGTCTCAATGATATTGTCTTGTGGAGCACCATTGACAGTATATCGGCCTCAATTGTAGTGTCATGTGGAGCACCATTTACAGTATATCGGTCTTAATGGTACTGTTGTGTGGAGCATTATTGACAGTATATCGATTTTAATGGTACTGACGTGTGGAGCACCTTTGACAGTTTATCGGTCTCAATGGTACTGTCGTGTTGAGCACTTGACAATATATCGGTCTCAATGGTACTGTCGTGTGGAGCACCATTGACAGTATATCGGTCTCAATTGTAGTGTCATGTGGAGCACCATTTACAGTATATCGGTCTTAATGGTACTGTTGTGTGGAGCATTATTGACAGTATATCGATCTTAATGGTACTGACGTGTTTAGCACCATTGACTGTATATCGGCATCAATGGAACTGTCGTGTGGAGCACTATTGTCAGTATATCGGCCTCAATGGTACTGTCGTGGGGAGCCCCATTGACATTATATCGGTCTCAATGGTACTGTCGTGTGGAGCAACATTGACAGTATGTCGGTCTCAAAGGTACTGTTGTGTTTAGCACCATTGCCTGTATATCAGTCACAATGGTACTGTCTTGTGGAGCACCATTGACAGTATATCGGTCTCAATGGTACTGTCGGTGGAGCACCATTGACAGTATATCGGTCCCAATAGTACTGTCTTATGGAGCACCATTTACAGTAAGTCGGTGTCAATGGTATTGTCGGCGGAGCAACAATGATAGTATATCGGTCTCAATGGTTCTGTCGGTGGAGCACCATTGAGAGTATATCGGCCACAATGGTATTGTCGTGTGGAACACCATTTACAGTATATCGGTCTAAATGATACTGTCATGCGAAGCACCATTGACACTATATCGGTCTCAATGGTACTGTCGTATGGAGCACCATTGACAGTATATCGGTCTCAATGGTACTAACGTGTGGAGCACCATTTACAGTATATCGGTCTTAATGGTACTGACGTGTTTAGCGACATTGACTGTATATCGGTTTCAATGGTACTGTCGTGTGGAGCACTATTGTCAGTATATCGGTCCCAATGGTACTGGCGTGTGGAGCCCCATTGAAATTATATCGGTCCCAATGGTACTGTCGTGTGGAGCAACATTGACAGTATATCTGTCTCAATGGTGCTGCCGTGTGAAGCACCATTAACGGTATATCGGTCTCAATGGTGCTGTCGTGTTCAGCTCCATTGCCTGTACATCGGTCTCAATGGTACTGTCTTGTGGAGCACCATTGACAGTATATCGGCCTCAATGGTACTGTCGGTGGAGCACCATTGACAGGATATCAGTGTCAATGATACTGTCGTGTGAAGCCCCATTGACAGCTTATCGGTCTCGAAGGGAATTTCATGTGGAGCAACATTGACAGTATATAGGTCTTAATGGTACTGTCGTGTGGAGCACCATTGACACTGTATCGGTCTCATTGGTACTGTCCTGTGGAGCCCCATTGACAGTATATCGGTCTCAATGGTACTGTCCTGTGAAGCCCCATTGACAGTATATCGGTCTCAATGTTACTGTCGTGTGGAGCACCATTGACAGTTTATCGGTATCAATGGTACTGTCATGTGGAGCACCTTTGACAGTTAATCGGTCTCAATGGTACTGTGAATGGAACACCATTGACAGTATATCGGTCTCGATGGTACTGTCGTGTGGAGCACCATTGACACCAAATCGGTCTCAATGGTACTGTCGTGTGGAGCACCATTGACAGTATATCGGTTGTAAAGGTACTGTTGATGGAGCACCATTGAAAGTATATCGGTCTTAATGATACTGTCGGTGGAGCACCATTGACTGTATATCGATCTGAATGGTACTGTCGTGTGGAACACAATTGACAGTATATCGGTCTCAATGATACTGTGGTGCGGAGCACCATTGACAGTTTATCGGTCTCAATGGTACTGTCGTTTGGAGCCCCATTGACAGTTTATCGGTCTCTAGGAAACTGTCGTGTGAAACACCATTGACAGTTTATCTGTCTCAATGGTATTGTAGTGTGGAGAACATAGGCAGTATATCGGCATCAATGGTACTGTCGTGTGGAGCACCATTGGCAGTTTATCGGTATCAATGATACTGTCGTGTGGAGCACCTTTGTCAGTAAATCGGTCTCATTGGTATTGTCGCATGGAGCACCATTGACAGTGAATTGGTCTCAATGGTACTGTCGTGGGGAGCACCATTGACTTTATATCGGTCTCAATGTTACTGTCGTGTGGAGCACCATTGACAGTATATCGGTCTCAATGGTACTGTCTTGTGGAACACCATTGACAGTATATCGGTCTCAATGGTACTGTCGTGTGAATCATCATTGACAGTTAATCGATGTTAATGGTATTGTCGTTTGGAGCACCATTTACAGTTTCGCGGTCGCAATCGTACTGTCGTGTGGAACAATTGACAGTTTATCGGTCTCAATGGTACTTCTGTGTGGAGCACCATTAACAGTATATCGGTCTCAATAGTACTGTCGTGTAAAGCACCATTGACAGTATATCAGCCGCAATGGTACCGTCGTGTGGAACCCCATCGACAGTATATCGGTCTAAATGATACTGTCGTGTGGAGAACCATTGACAGTATATCGGTCTTAATGATACTGTTGTGTGGAGCACCATTGACAGTTTATCGGTCTCAATGGTACTGTCGTGTGGAGCACCATTGACAGTATATCAGTCGTAATGATACTGTCGTGTGGAACACCATTGACTACATCGGTATCAATGCTTCTGTCGTGTGGAGCACCATTGCCAGTATATCGGTCTCGAAAAAATTTCATGAGGAGCACCATTGACGGTATATCGGTCTCAATGGTACTGTCGTGTGGAGCATCATTGACATTATATCAGTATCAGTGGAAATGTCTTGTGGAGCCCCATTGACAGTATATCGGTCTCAATGGTACTGTCGTGTTTAGCAACATTGCCAGTATATCGGTCTCAATGGTACTGTCTTGTGGAGCACCATTGACAGTAAATCGGTCTCAATGTTACTGTCGGCGGTGCAACATTAATAGTATATCGGTCTCAATGATTCTGTCGGTGGAGCACCATTGACAGTATATCGGTCACAATGGTACTGTCGGGATGAACACCATTGACAGTATATCGGTCTAAATGGTACTGTCGTGTGGAGCCCCATTGACAGCTTATCGGTCTCTAGGGAACCGTCGTGTGGAATACCAATGACAGTATATCGGTCTCAATGGTACTGTCGTGTGGAGCACCATTTACAGTTTATCGGTCTCAATGGTACTGTCATGTGGAGCACCTTTGACAGTTTATCGGTCTCAATGGTACTGTCTTGTGGAGCACCATTGATTGTATATCGGTCTCAATGGTACTTCTGTGTGTAGATCCATTGACAGTATATCAGTCTCAATGGTGCTGTCGTTTGGAGCACCATTGACAGTATATCAGTCGCAATGGTAGTGTCGTGTGGAACACCAATGACTACATCGGTATCAATGCTTCTGTCGTTTGGAGCACCATTGCCGTTATATCGGTCTCGAAGGGAATTTCGTGTGGAGCAACATTGACAGTATATCGGTCTCAATGGTACTTTCGTGTGGAGCACCATTGACAGTTTTTCGGTATCAATGGTACTGTCGTTTGGAGCACATTTGACAGTAAATCGGTCTCAATTGTACTATCGTGTGGAGCACCATTGACAGTGTATCGATCTCAATGGTACTGTCCTGTGGAGCCCCATTGACAGTATACGGTCTCAATGGTACTGTCGTGTGGAGCACCATTGACAGTTTATCGGTATCAATGTTACTGTCGTGTGGAGCACCTTTGACAGTAAATCGGTCTCACTGGTACTGTCGTGTGGAGCACCATTGACAGTATATCGTTCTCAGTGATACTGTCGTCTGGAGCACCAGTGATAGTATTCCGGTCTCAATGGTACCGAAGTGTGGAGAACCATTGACAGCATATCGGACTCAATGGTACTGTCGTGCGAGGCACCATTGACAGTTTATCGGTCTCAATGGTACTGTCGCGTGAATCACCATCGACCGTTTATCTGTGTTAATGGTATTGTCGTGTGGAGCACCATTGACAGTTTATCGGTCTCGATGGTACTGTCGTGTGGAAAATTTTGACAGTATATCAACATCAATGGTACTGTCGTCTGGAGCACCATTGACAGTTTATCGGTATCAATGGTACTGTCGTGTGGAGCACCTTTGACATTAAATCGGTCTCAATGGTACTGTCGTTAAAGCACCATTGACAGTGAATTGGTCTCAATGGTACTGTCGTGGGGAGCAACATTGATTTTATATCGGTCTCAATGTTACTGTCGTGTTGAGCACCATTGACATTATATCGGTCTCAATGGTACTGTTGTGTGAAGCACCATTGACAGTATATCAGTCTCAATGGTACTGTCGTGTTCAGCACCATTGCCTGTATATCGGTCTCAATGGTACTGTCTTGTGGAACACCATTGACAGTATATCGGTCTCAATGATACTGTCGGTGGAGCACCATTGACAGTATATCGGTCTCAATGATACTGTCGTGCGGAGCACCATTAACCGTTTATCGGTCTCAATGGTACAGTCGAGTGGAGCCCCATTGACAGCTTATCGGTCTCAAGGGAACCGTCGTGTGGAATACCATTGACAGTATATCGGTCTCAATGGTGCTGTCGTGTGGAGCACCATTTACAGTTTATCGGTCTCAATGGTACTGTCGTGTGGCGCACCTTTGACAGTTTATCGGTCTCAATGGTGCTGTCGTGTGGAGCACCATTGATTGTATATCGGTCTCAATGATACTTCTGTGTGGAGATCCATTGACAGTATATCGGTCTTAATAGTACTGTCGTGTGGAGTACCATTGACAGTATATCAGTCTCAATGGTGCTGTCGTTTGGAGCACCATTGACAGTATATCAGTCGCAATGGTAGTGTCGTGTGGAACACCAATGACTACATTGGTATCGATGATTTTGTCATGTGGAGCACCATTGCCGGTATATCGGACTCGAAGGGAATTTCGTGTGGAGCAACATTGACAGTATATCGGTCTCAATGGTACTGTCGTGTGGAGCACCATTGACAGTTTTTCGGTATCAATGGTACTGTCGTTTGGAGAACCTTTGACAGTAAATCGGTCTCAATTGTACTATCGTGTGGAGCACCATTGACAGTGTATCGGTCTCAATGGTACTGTCATATGGAGCACCATTCACAGTATAGCGGTCTCAATGATACTGTCGTGCGGAGCACCATTAACAGTTTATCGGTCTCAATGGTACAGTCGAGTGGAGCCCCATTGACAGCTTATCGGTCTCTAGGGAACCGTCGTGTGGAATACCATTGAAAGTATATCGGTCTCAATGGTGCTGTCGTGTGGAGCACCATTTACAGTTTATCGGTCTCAATGGTACTGTCGTGTGGAGCATCTCTGACAGTAAATCGGTCTCAATGGTACTGTCGTGTGGAGCACCATTGACAGTATATCGGTCTAAATGATACTGTCGTCTGGAGCACCAGTGATAGTATACCGGTCTCAATGGTACCGTCGTGTGGAGAACCATTGACAGCATATCGGGCTCAATGGTACTGTGAATGGAACACCATTGACAGTATATCGGTCTCGATGGTACTGTCGTGTGGAGAACCATTGACACTATATCGGTCTCAATGGTACTGTCGTGTGGAGCACCATTGACAGTGTATAGTTTGTAATTGTACTGTCGGTGGAGCACCATCGAAAGTATATCGGTCGTAATGATACTGTCGGTGGAGCACCATTGACAGTATATCGGTCTCAATGGTACTATCGTGTGGAACACAATTGACAGTATATCGGTCTCAATGATACTGTCGTGCAAGCACCATTGACAGTTTATCGGTCTCAATGGTAATGTCGTTTGGAGCCCTGTTGACAATTTATCGGTCTCCAGGGAACTGTCGTGTGCAACACCATTGACAGTATATCTGTCTCAATGGTACTGTCGTGTGAATCACCAACGACCGTTTATCGGTGTTAATGGTATTGTCGTGTGGAGCACCATTTACAGTTTATCGGTCTCAATGGTACTGTCGTGTGGAGCACCATTTACAAATTATCGGTCTCAATGGTTTTGTCGTGTGGAGCACTATTGACAGTTTATCGGTATCAATGGTACTGTCGTGTGGAGCACCTTTGACAGTAAATCGGTTTCAATGGTACTGTCGTATGGAGCACCATTGACAGTGAATTGGTCTCAATGGTATTGTCGTGGGGAGCACCATTGACTTTATATCGGTCTCAATGTTATTGTCGTCTGGAGCACTATCGACAGTAGGTCGGTCTCAATGGTACTGTCGTGTGGAGCACCATTGACAGTCTATCGGTCTCAATGGTACTGTCTTGTGGATCACCATTGACAGTAAATCGGTCTCAATGGTACTGTCGGTGGAGTCACAGTATATCGGTCTCAATGATTCTGTCGATGGAGCACCATTGACAGTATATCGGTCTCAAAGGTACTGTCGTGTGGAACACCATTGACAGTATATCGGTCTCAATGATGCTGTCGTGCGTAGCACCATTGACAGTATATCGGTCTCAATGGTACTGTCGTGTGGAACAGTATTGACAGTAAATCGGTCTCAATGGTACTGTCGTGTGGAGCACCATTTACAGTATATTGGTCTTAATGGTACTGTCGTGTTGAGCACCATTGACAGTATATCGGTCACAATGGTACTGTCGTGTGGAGCACCATTGACAGTATATCGGTCCTAATAATACTGCTTTCTGGAGCACCATTGACAGTATATCGGTCTTAATGGTACTGTCGTGTGGAGCACCATTGACAATATATCGGTATTGATGGTACTGTCTTGTGGAGCACCACTGATAGTATATCGGTCATAATGGTACTGTCGTGTTAAGCACCATTGACAGTATATCGGTTTCATTGGTACTGTCGTTTGGCGCACATTTGCAGTATATAGCTCTCAAAGGTACTGTCGTGTGGAGCCCTATTGACATTATATGAGTATCAATGGTACTGTCGTGTGGAGCCCCATAGACAGTATATTGGTTTCAATGGTACTGTCGTTTGGAGCACCATTTACAGTATATCGGTCTTAATGGTACTGTCGTGTGGAGCACCATTGACAGTATATCGATCTTAATGGTACTGACGTGTTTAACACCATTGACTGTACATCGGTCCCAATGGTA
>SDVV010031647.1:0-11522 GCA_016164225.1 Gammarus roeselii
TTGTATGATGTTCAGTCGGTACCTGTTAAGTTAAGTTGTATGATGTTCAGTCGGTACCTGTTGAAGTTATGTTGTATGATGTTCAGTCGGTACCTGTTAAGTTAAGTTGTATGATGTTCAGTCGGTACCTGTTAAGTTAAGTTGTATGATGTTCAGTCGGTACCTGTTAAGTTAAGTTGTATGATGTTCAGTCGGTACCTGATAAGTGATCTATTTGAAAAAAAGATACTGTTTTTTTAAACCAATCTGACAATTTTGACCAGTTGTTGTTCATATTGAATCTCGTCTATTAAATATTTCAACTTGGTTGGCAGGCAGAAGTCTCAATGCTCGGGAAAGAAGAACCGAATTGATGCTTGTTGCTCCTCGACATCAGCAAAGACTGCCAAACGTTTTGCTCAATTGCAGCGTATTGGATTGGTCGTCTCTTATTAAATATCTCGGCTTGAATTAAGACGGTAATCTGAACTTTAAACTTCTAGCCGGTCAGAAGTTGAGAAAGATTTTGTGGTTAATATTTTCTGTATCGAACTCTCGATTTGATGCTAGACGATAAGCTGTGTTTTGCACTTCATATTGATCAAGTCTGTCTGAAGTTGAGTGAGGTGTTAGAGATAGTATTTTCTGTATCGAACTATCTCATAACCGATACTCTTTTTTTATTGTATTATTCCTTTGCATAATCTCATTTGGATTAGTTGAAAATTAATTATTTTTGAATTATCTTCAATAAAATTCTCCGTGTAATTTTTCGAGTTAAATTTATCAAAAAATCTTTACCACATACACAAACTATTGGATAGTAATTGCACAAAATTGGTATTAGGTGCAATTTTATGTTGTCTAACCTTTAGTTTTAATGATGATTTCCCGTCTCTCTTCGTGTGGTCGTCATGATGTTTTTACTAGGTTCTTTGAAACGCTTGTCCACACAGCAAAATATAAATAAAGAGTTATTCCCGATTGAATTTACCCTATGGGAGACCTAAAATTGAGAAAAATGTAGCAGTTTTTCAGTTTATTGTATCATCCAAATTCATTCCAGATTTTCAATTCGATCCATATTCTGATTATGCTGCCGAGTCTAATTCAAGAAGTTTGTTTTGACGGGCTATCAATTTTTCTGCCTCCAGTTTAATCTGTTGTTGACGCTTTATTAGCATTTTTCAATTATCATGACCTTTGTTGTCATATTTTACTCATCTTAGATGTTTTCTAAAGCTTTTAGTGGTCACAAAAGGTGTTTACTTTGTTAAATCCTGTTTTACCACGTGACATGCAACAAAGCTGTAGGTTTGGTCAATTAAGATTACCAAAGTAACAAAAAAACTCTCAACAATTTCGTCTAAGAAAAATACAACCCTCTTATCTGTTTTGCTCTCGAGCTTCCCTTCCGTTTTTAGCCGGAAGAGCACAGTTGGGACGACTACCCCATATATAACCTTCTCTTTGCCTCCATACACAATGTCCTACAGCCATTACACTTTTCAGAGCACCCAACCCTCAACTACTTTCCTTCACTCTAGCTTTCACCTGGATTTCCAATAGTTTTAGTTATCTCCTCTTGAAAGCCCAAGGGCTTGAGAAACTGAACTTCCTGCAACTCTCCTTGTAGGGGAACATTGATTCCGCTCTCACCGTAATTCCTCGAACATATAATTACTTTACTTTTACCCACAATAATTCGTAGCTTTCTCTCTTCCCACACTCTACCAAACTCCGACAATAGCCTAAACCATCTCCTCTGAATCTGCCACGTGTGCCGTATCATCTACAAACAGCCGCTAACCCAACTGCCAACTCAACCTTCTTGTTCCAAACGACTCAAAGCCCCGACCCAGTACACTCACGTCCACCTCCCTGCCCACTCCGTCCGCGTAGAAATTGAGCTGCCAGCAGGACATATAGCATCCTAGTCACTGTTCCACTTTTACTGGGAACTAAGCATCCACCTCGATTCTACTCTGACACATGCTGTGCTGCTAACATAAACCGCTCGCATTTTTTTCTCCCACTTCATACAAACGCAACGCCCTGCGGAAAGTGTCCCTGTCGACTCTATCCCTTGGCCTTTTCCAGATCCACAATGACCCAGAACATAGTCTTTCGTCTCGCACTGCCTTTTCACTGACTAGTCTTACTGGAAAAAATAAATCTGCATCACCTCTACCTCTCCTAAAATTCAAGGTCTGTCGTTAGTCGAATGACTTATACTTTCTTCAATCTTCTTCATCAGCATTCTCCAACACAACTTACCCCTCAGACATCACCAACTAGCGCCTTTTGAGTCGTTTCATTAATTTTGTGTACTTTGCCCTGCCGCAGTGGAACAATATAAGTACGTCGTCACTCAACCGGCACCGCGACCGACAGAAAATACCTATTAAATAGCCTCAGCAATCTTTCGGCTATTGTTACTCCGCCCCTTTTGAGGCACTCGGTCGCAATGCCGTCCAACTCAGGGGCTTTCCTTGCTTGCACCACCTCTACCGCCTCCTGCATCTCTTCTTCAGTAATGTCCGCAACACCTCCCAATACCGCCATCCGTGCACTACCACATAAAACCACTATGCCAGCCTTTCTAACATCCTCGACATCCAACACTTCTCAAATTACTCAGCCCACCTCATCCGTACATCACCACTGTTCACCAGCAAACGCCGTTTACATCCGGTTAGGTAACGGTATGCGGTTAACCTAACTTGATTTGTTTGTAATAAGGCAGAATTGGTGAAAATGCGTGAAGCCAAAGTCTTTTCACTAAACAAATATGTGCTGATGTAATTAGAATCTTTGTTTGATCATAATTTGTTGTTCGTTTTGGAGTTTCTAATTTCTTGAAAGTCTATTTTTAAAATACGCATTCTGTAATGGCGAACAATGAAATTGGAGTTATATATGAATATACATCAATCATTTAATATATATATATATATATATATATTACTTTTTGTCATTGGTACCGAACTAATAATTGTGAATTGCTATTAATTTTCCCAGCTTGCACCAGTCGACCGACTGCTGAACACTTCTCTCGATGATTCGTACATCATCCTTCTCAGCTAACATAGGGAAGTATTTCAACTACCTTTCTGATTCATAAAATTCATATTACTCATTCATCGTAGCCACAGTTTTTGTATTTAATAGGAGAACTTATTTCCGAAAATATTATTCATAAAAAATAGCCGCATCCTCATCTAAAAATCCAGATTGACAGTTTGGCGACGTCAACGGGCGACTTACAAGCTTACCAACTTATCCAACGCTCCTACGCAATATCCCGCAATATCATCAAGTCATCGAGCATTTGTCCTTAATGAATTTATTTCTCGAAGACTGAGAGTTTACGCCTACATTCTGAAACCATGAGATTTTTCAAGTCAAGATTTTATTAGATTTTTCAAGTCAAGTTTGAATTAAATTTTTATGATCAAGATTAAATTACATTTTTCAAGTCAAGAATAAATTTTATTTGGTAACTAAAAAGTTAACAATCATTCAAGTATATTAATTTGAATGAGTCTCATATCAAATAAGGAGTTCAATTTACAGAAACTCATCTTTTTGTGAGGTGTAATAACGAATTACTGTCAACATATCAAAACTTATGGAGTGAGCAGATGCTGATATGCAAAACAGAATAACCGCCTTCTAAGAAGAAATGTTATTTTCTGATTGTGTCCTGCGCTGCTGTGATCACTTCCCAGTTACTTATGTCCGTCCTTCAACGCCTAGAGACCAGGAGCCTTCACTCCTGCCTGTTTCTATGTTATCAATTAGGACATTAAACTCATGGTCAGCTTTCGAAATGCCTCCAAAGTTACGGATACATAAGCCCTCTCTTTTGAGGTCAGACGAAGCCGTTGCTAACTGAATAAAGTTCATGTAAGGCGTTCTCCTAGTCCTGGCCACGAGTGGACAATAGATACGTTGCAATTGATACATATAAGATATCAAAGCTGTGTTATTAGGGATTAAAATCAATCAATAACGGAATTGTTTGGCTTGGATGTGAATTAAACCTAAATGTAAATGTAAAAATTATTGACAAGAAAAACTGGTTCATGGCGATGTATATTCGTGTATGATTTTTTTTCCATGGCATACATTAATTGAGGCCTTTCTAAACCACATTCACTTCCCTTTAAATGTGCCTTAAAGGTGCAATAGACTTTGAAACTTTCACCACTTCGTTTTGCTAGGTTAGTGTTAGTGTTAAACAATCTGTTAATACTTTTTCAGAAAGTGCTCGGCAGCAAAACGAATGATTGAAAAATATCCTAAGATACCTCATTTTCTCGAACCAAGAAGAAGAAGAAGACGCGTTCAAGTTCAACAGCTGAATGCGACCGTTGATCCAAGTAATTTGATGATCCCCTGAATGAGCAAAATTTATATGTTGTTAGGAAGCCAAACTCTTGCATACCACAATCACTTATTCTATGGAAAACGACCCGCTTGGAGGGTTGGCTTTGAGAAGTAATAGTACTAGAACGTGTTCACTCAAGCAGAATGACACAATATTCTTCTTCTTCAAAACGCTGGTCATTCGTGCGCATTTCTTCAGATGGTAATGGTTAATACGCTCCAGAAATTATATTAGATTATTTTGACGTTTTAAATGACTGCAATGTTATTAAAGGGACCATATTTCACAGATAAAAATTGTAAACAGAAATTCGATGACGCAAAATCTAGTGCACCTTTAAGAAGCCAAGTGTAGCTATTTGACACAATATGAATGATCGCAATCTGTTGTAGGGACAAATTACATCTTTGTTTCAATATCTTCACCAAACATCACATAAACAACACTTCATTTACATCTAGATTATTGATAAAATGTGCAAGTCTTTTTACATCTAATATTTCTCACTAATATGGTGTCCAGAAAGGAGAAGAACATTTCAGATCGGCAACACACTGAGGAACTGATCCGTACACTGTCTATCCACAAGTAACTCAGGAATACCGGTATTAGGTTTAACACTATCTGCTATTTTCGGCAATTCCGACAATGTTGTTAACTTTGCTTCCACAGTTCGTGTCCAGCCTTACCGTCGTACTTCACCTAGTCTGCCTGATTTAGATATAAGATCACTGTTTATTGGTAACATCAAGAGGAACATTGACACTTCTTCTCCTAATGTAGGGGAGCTGGTGCTCCTTCCAGTGGTCTTGCACTGTTAGGGTGCAACATTCTTTGTGCAAATAACCCGAGCAGCCTAAGACCGGGGATGCCAGGGTCAGCGACGTCTGGTGCAACCCGGGTGCGATGTGGTTCATGGAGCCAAGTGATGAGACGGACGTGGTGATACAGGCCAGATGGTGGCTCGATCCGTGGTAAGGGTTGTCTCTGGCAAAGGTGTGAGGCCTTAGACTCAGGAACGTGTCGTGACCGACACTATTATTTCGGAGGTTCGAAGCTGTTCGTCCGGCGCTGTTCCAGTTGTCGTTCTGGGCTCGGTCTTCCGAGCTCTCTTCTTCAGTGTTGCCGGGAGTGGTATCCGGATCTTCTCCAGACCTCCTCCACGCTTTGGGGGTGTCCTTGGTGGTGATGTACACCAAAGGTCCTTCTCCGGTGAGCACCTCAGCGCTGATCCTCGATGAGATCGGACTAAAGGTCCCAGGCAGGAAAGGGGCCACCGCCAAGGGGTAGGACGAGGCAGGGGCCATGCGCTGGGGGCAAAGGGACAGTCGGGTAATCGAAGAGGGCACAAGGGAAGGTGCTACCGCAAGAGGCTTGCTTAGGAAAGATCTAAGCACTTTTAGCTATGAAGGTAAAAGAAAGTCGATGAGGGCACGGCTAGAATGGAGGGGACTAACGTAAGTGGTTGACTGAGACAAGATCTGTACATTGAAGCTAAAAAAATGTAAAAACTAACCGGAGAGGATGAAGAAAAACGAAGGGGTAGACTGAGATAAGGTTTGATAATTCAAGTTTAAATCTTGTAAAATCTAATCGGGGTTAGTATAGAAGAAAGAACGGTAATACTGAAAGAGGTTGGCTAAGACAAGATTCAATCCTTGAAGCTTGAAGAATAAAGTTAATTGGAGGGAATATTGATGTATGAAGGGTAGTGCCATAGGAGGTAGGCTGGGAGAAGCTTGAATCACTGGAACAAGGGCAGTAAAGTGAGAGGTAGACTGAGCCAGGCTTGAATTCTTTCATTAAAAAAAAAAACTAATTGGATGGAATATCGAAAAATTTAGGGCAGCACCGTGTGAGGTAGGCTGACGCAAACTTGAATCATTGAAGTTAAATTAACGTAAAGGGTAATCAAGGAGGGCTGGATGAGAATAGCTTGAATCTCTGAAGTTGAAAAAATAAAGGTAATCGGAGAGGATGTTGTACTTTGAACAGGACTAAGTTCTTTACTAGATAATAACAAGCTCACATGCAATCAGAGGCAGGAGGCAAAATACGAATGCTTGAGGCTACGAGAGGGAAACGAAGGACAGTAAGGGACAAGATAAGGGGGCGGTTGAGGTGGGTTTTTATTATGGAATCAGAGTTCGTGACGATGTTATTAAAGCATTGACGAGTGAACGGGACATTAGGAAGAATGGATCTAGTAAATAGTAATCCATAACGCTATCACAAAGGATTCGGGAAGATAGTCTAGGATCAAGAGGCGAAGATAATGATAGAAACGAAGGAAGTCAAGTCGTGACCAGGCAGGACGACTTGCTGAGAAGAAGCCGATGACTGGTTGCCGGAACTGTGAGCTGAAGAGAAGGGGAGGCCTCATGAATGAGAGCTGGAGGTGACGAAACGAACAGCTAGAGATGAACACGAAACAAGGCATTATCATTGCTTGCTATCAATTGCAGAGAAGGAGGAACCTCATAAATACGAGCCGAAGGTGGCGAAACGAAGCGGAAGAGATGAACACGAAACGAGGCATTATCATTGTTTACCATCAATTGCCGACAAGGCGGGAAGGGGTGGAGGCGTTATTTGCCTTGCTTCGACTAATTTGGATTATTATGTAAGATAGGGAACAGCTGGAGGTTGCAATAGTCTAATAGTGAACAGCCGGAGGTTGCAATAGTCTAATAGTGAAAGCCGGAGATTGCAATAGTCTAATAGTGAACAGCCGGAGGTTGCAATAGTCTAATAGTGAACAGCTTGAGGTTGCAATAGTCTAATAGTGAAAGCCGGAGATTGCAATAGTCTATTTGCCCCGATTTGAGAAACTACTGTTAGTAGATATAAAAGGTACGAAACGTGCCCTGTGAAGGAATAAGATAGGGCTTAATAAGCGGCGGAGCAGGGGTTGGCCGGAGTCAGGTGGCGGGACCGGATGTGGGTGTAGTCACTGATAAGGCAGGCGGGCGACGCGAAGAGTGAAAGGGGGTGGGGGCGGAAAGGGTGGACGGTCATCCTAGATTGGCAATGTGTTATGTTTTGAACATTTTAATTTATATTCATTACTATTGTAGATTGCATTTATATATGTTTTTTTCCTTGAGGTGTCTGTATTGAGGTATGCTTACTTGGCCATAACTGTTGTTCATTATATATAGTTATTCGTTGCTGGTAAGAATATTTTTATAACTCATTTTGGACGAGGGGTGGGGTGTGGGGATCCTCCTAGGCAACAAGTTGGATGCGCTTTGGAAAATTGGGTGGGGCTACTATTAGCTGTTCTTTATCTCAGCAGTAATTTCCGTGGCATGATTGCTATGTTTGGGTGTTTATATCATTATATATTTATGTCTGGTTTGATGATTCTATATATATTTTTCTGTAAATAGATTGTGGGGGCTGAGGCCGTGTTTTATTTATACAAGATTGTCCGTATTCAGCCCCACTGACTTACCGGCTCCTCCCTCTGTGATGTCTGGTTTGGAAAAGCAGACAGGGAATTTTTCCACCACAATGTTGAGGCCATTGTCTCACATGAGGGGGTTCCAGTAACCTTGAGCAATTTCAGTTAAATTCTCAATTAGAACCCCAATAATGATTATTACTCATTATTTATATTGCAATTCTGGTTTTATTAATTATCATTGTTCATTTCACTTATTTTCGGCGATATCTATTATATTAATTATTTATTCGATTTTCATGATGGAAGGGGCGTGGCCAGTTGGCTATATAGAGATGCACTTGTGGGTGAACCGGCAGTCGATCTAGAGCCATCCCCGAAAGAGGTCAGCCCATGCCTCTGGCGGCTCCTTCCGTCGCTCCTTACTTATTGTCTTCATTGCTCCGTCACTCTACGTTCGCCATACCGCTCTTCTGTTATGATTCGGTACCGCCAGTGACTGAATATTGTGTGCGTTACTAGCGCGGTGAACCCTGTATTGAAAGTGTAGCCTTGAAGGGCTTTTCCGAACTGTGAGTTTTAATGAATATAATGTGGTGAATAGTCTGGTTTTTAACCTATTTATATTGAAACCTGGTGTGTGGGGTTTTGAGAGTTGTTGTGTGGTCCTGTACCCCGGTTGACCCACCGAGCCTATACTGGCCTGGACGACCTGCCGCCTCCGTGACCATCCTGACTTCGAGCGGTAGTGGGGTCGCCGGGTCAAGAAGTGCAGGCACCCACAATATGTTTGTATTCTTATCTAGTTGGGGTATATTTGACTCAATCGGAGGTTGGTTGGTGGGTTCTTAGCGGTTGGATTGGGATATTTTATGTGTTTTGTTCGTTTATCATTATAAATATTGTATATACTGTTAATAGAAATGGTGTGGTAGGTATGTTTTAAACCTCGATTTGCAGCTTTAGTGTGCGATCGCCCTGTTTGGTACTAGCCTGATGCTGAATTTAGGCAACGTTTTGTGTTTTCCATCTATTTATTTCACATGTATATAATATCTATAGGAATAGTATGGTATAATAGTTTGGTAGTTGACGGGTTGATATAAATATTTCTTAGGACGCAGTAGCTTCGTTGAGAGATTCTATCCACCCCATAACGCATTATCCAGTTTTGAACCAGATATATCGGTGTTACCATGTTCCAAATGATTCGTTATCAAGCGTATGTAGACTGTTCGGTTAGTCTCAATTTTTTATATAGAGAGTATCGGTTGGATACTCTATAGGGAGAGTAGCTGAACGATATGATTTCATTGTAAGTTATTGTATTGGGTTATGTATACTTAGTAATGATCGGTTGATATATGTTAAATTTGCATTGTTTTCGGAATTTCGAATAGTTATCTCATACAGTTCTATGAATTTTTAGGATATTTTAGGTTTACATCTTCCATGTAGCACAATATTTCAGGCATATTTGGTCGGTTATTGCTTCATTTTGGTATTTGTATGTTTATATATGACATTCTGTTACGATAAAGCCGTGGTTGCTTTAGTTAAAGAAAATTTAATTTAACCCTATTTTGGAATGAGTTGGAGAATAATTTCATCAGTTTTGTATATACAATAGTGTGTCCGTGTAGAAGTATGCCACATCATTTATTATATGTTTCAGCGTATGTCGCTCTTGGTAACTTATTCACGTTAGTTGTTTGGTAGGTTACATGCTCCTTTTTTCTCGTACTTCAAGGTTTTTAATGTATGTTTTGGGTACTAAAATTTGAGCGTTTTAGTATATTTCATTCAGTTTTGTATGTTCTCTGTAACAGTTTCCATCTCCGATGCAGGGTATGGGGTATTTTCTACACTTATATGAATATTAGGATATATTACTTTTGTATCTGCAATGTAGAACATTATTTCAGGTATAAATTATTTACATGTTGTATATTTTTAGTATTTTATATATCTTTTTACATCCTGGTACAATGTTTGACGCAGATATTATAGATATAGAAGATTCGATTTGTTACAAACTTGGTCTTGTTGTTACCTTATTGTATATTTAGTGTAGGACTATACTTCAATGTTTAGAAAGAGTTAGAGAGTCCCCTAGGCAAAAGCTCATTGCGTTTACGTTTATTTGTATAAGTAAACCGATTTACTATGATGGATACTCTAGTGGATTACAATTTTTTAATGTTGGTTTGGGTAGAGTAGAGAATTACATAGTTATTTTATTATTGGTGTACGATTTTTTTCACGATTATCATAGGAATGTATGTTTAAGAAGTGTAAATTCTGTACTGCATGTCTGTGGAATTTCGTCATTGAACCCTAGCAAGTGTAAGTTTAACGTTTTGGAAGATGATTTACTGGATTGATTGGTCCTGGGCGGCGCACACTCTTTGGTAGTCATTTGGAGTTCATCCAAGTTCAACGTGAATTTGTAAGTTTTTATGGAAGTTGGTCATAAGTTCCATGGGTTTGCTGGAGAGGTTATGCGACAAGCTGATGATCGTTATAGTGATTTACTTAGGTTGTCGGTGAACAGATGCCCAGATTTTTATGCCCACACCCTTTGAAGCTCATGTCAGGCCCATTCTTGACAATTGTACCTGTGTATAAATTCTTGGTTATGTCCAGGATGTGACTTTGCTCGACGTTGATCAGAGTTGATGGACTAAACAGATGCATGGTATGTCTGAGGTACTGTACCATGACTGGGTGTTACCTCGAAATTTGTTATATATCAGTGGTAGATTGCTGAGAAGTGACCTAGTAAAGCATTGTATTGTTCGTTGTTATGACACACTGGGCTTTGATTTTGTCCTATTATAGATATCATATCTTAGTAAGGCTTAGAATTTTTTTGAGATTGAACGGGTATTGTAGTATTATTTCTCTATTACGCATGAACTCAGTATTTGTTTTATTGTCAGATATTTTCGGTATGGCTTAAATGCTAGTATGTGATCTTTGTCGTCCTATTTCAGATCACATTAGGAGTTCAAGTACAGGATTATTTCACTTTTATCTATTACAAGAGCGGTAATGTATATCGGCATCTTGTATTGATCGACCATGCACCTTTTCATATTGGGGTAGGATATATCTTCTGGGGTACGGTAGGAAGCACCGTATGTCGTAGTTAATCAATGTTGCTTAGAACCTACTATAGAATATTATTTAGCTATTTTATAGTTGTTGTTATTGTATGATTTTGAACGGTTATCATAGGAATATAATTGTATAAGGCATAAGTTCTCCTAATTTCATGTACTGTTGGGTATAAATTAGCATAACTGGATATAGTGGTCCAAAATATTGGTATGTTTCACCTCTCGAAATTGTAAGTGTTAAAATTCTTCAATATTTTAATGTACATCTCAATTAGGTTATTCGCTCACATGTCTTTACTAGATGCTTATTCCCTCAAGTATATCTTGTATAAATGTATGTTAACCGTTTACAGTTAGTACAGTTGGAAATTATTGATTAATTCAGGCTTTGTTATGACATTGTGTTCCAATTCAGAATATCTGACTTATTCGAGCCTTCACAATATCTACTGTAGCATTTTTCACTGAAGGTTAGTGATGATGGCAGTAAACCAAACCCATCCTAACCTATCCTAACATATTTTCTTCCTTGTTTTCATACTTATGTTATGTATTTCTTCATTTATTTAGGCTTTATTTCTATCAAATCTATCCACTTGACTCTGTAGTTTTTCCCAATCTT
>SDVV010031648.1:0-11522 GCA_016164225.1 Gammarus roeselii
ATCTTTGTATGTCAATGATTTTTTCCATCACTGTATGACCAGGTTTGAAATATCTCTTAATATTGAATTTTATTACCGATTGGGATACTTTAGTTTGAAATGGTTTGGGTTCTGCTGGATGTGATGTTACTGGTAATAATACTGGAATGGGTACTGTTAGGTACGGCTAGAGTGCTGCTGCATGTTTCAGGTGGTAATAATACTAGCTTGGGTACTGCTACATTTGATGTGGCTGAGATGCTGGGATCATCTGTTACACCCAATAATGGAGTCTAGTGGAGAAGAAACCATTCAATAAATTTATCAGACAGTAAAATAGTACTTCGCTGTAATTCAGACATGCTGCTCACAAACATCAGCGATGCTCCATCAGACTTGCATTGTAAAGCTACATTTTTTGAATTTTGTTTCGCCAGAATCGATGCCGCTTCTTTCATTGGCAGATGATTGGAATATGTTAATGTCGAAAGAGTCGCGAAGTCAAAGGCACTTCCATCCTCAAAACAAAAGTGTGTGTTAAAATGACTTCAACCCAATCTCATACACAGTCTTTGGCAGCGATCTCGCCTGACCCTTCGTATCCTTCTTTAAGTCCGCCTCACCCTCCATTCCTGGCATCGAGTCCGGCTCACCCTCCATTCCTGACATCGATTCCGGCTCACCCTTCATTCCTGGCACCGAGTCCGTCTCACTCTCCATTCCTGGCATCGAGTTCGACTAACCCGACGTCCACGTGAAGTGGGAAAATCTTTACTCTTCCTTTGTCACACTATTTCCTTGACATAAATGTTGTAATAAGCGAGTTTTTATCAAATCCTAATTAGGTAACCATATCGCTTTGTTCAAGATAGGATGATATGAGCTTGCCCAACAGGCTGCCCTTGGATTCCAGTTCTGTTGTTATCAATATGTTAACAACAGCACCGTTAAGTTTTGTAACCTGAAGTTTGTGAAGCGTACTGCCCTTACTTCACCGATCACCTTTGACAAAATATTCCCATCGAAAAAAGACTTGTCGGAGGAGGTGCCTGAGCGTATAGTCTTGGGTGAGCTGCTACAAAGTGAAGAAGTCTTGTAATCACTGTGCATTTGGCCAGTGCTTGTTTTCTTACACTGGAGTTGATGTGGTCTACTATGATAATGTAAAATAAAATTCCCGTATAGACGGAAGAAATGAGCTAACGATTTTGATCTTAGAGCATTTTGAGGTACCTAATCAGCGACCGAGTAGGGTAGCTCAAAATCGGAAGAGGAGTCTTGACCACTATTATGCCCTGGTAAGTTACGACTAAGATAGAGGATCAACCAAGAATGTGGACAGGATAAACCACGGCACGTGTCTTTGATTGGCATTTGACTTGAGCATCATCCAACAGAGGTTTTAAGAATCATATGGAATAAAAAAAAGGGCATAATAAATTATTCGTTCTGTCACTAGTCAAATGATTATTGATAATTATGAAAACTATGATTTGAATGCGTACAGAAGATCTATCGAATGTTTCGCCAAGTATTTTTACTGGAGTTTCGTGGCTTCATTTTAAAATTTCAGACCCATTCATTTTAGCTAAACACAAAAATATGTGCGGACATCCAACATCACGAAACTGTTTTACTTCTGTAACAATATGTTATGGTAGCAACACAAATATTATTTTGTTCAAGCAAAAAAGGATATTGCAACAATTGTTGGTACACGAGCTCTTGGTGAATCCGATTTTGGGCAGACATTTTATTCCGCTCTATCGTACTCCATAACGAGAGAGAGCCAACTCTCGACAGCGTGAATATCGCAATAATATCGCCTCTCTGACCTGATGTGTTTTTTAAACATGGTGTGTGCAACATGTCGGTTGTTATTTAAATCATGCAACAGCAACCTAGTCAGAGAGAACTGAGTTTTATTTTCAAAATTTACTGTAATCAAGTGTTTGCTAATAGATTTATGTCAGGCAAGTTACCTCGACGTGATAATTTTACCGTCTCTCCTCAATCGTTGTTTTCTAATTCTGCATTTAATTGAAGAGAAAACGGCCCAAGTTGATTCACCATCGTTGCGAAGTGATGTTAAACGGAACAGAAGTTAAAAAAAAGTCGACAAAACCAGCTTCAATCAACTAAAACTACAAATTCCTAGTTTGTGGAACAGCAGCAGCTCATAACTCTGGTGTCCAACCCTAGGCACAATCCATTTTCTTTGAAACGTCTTAAATATTAAATACCGAAATTTTCAGATAGAGGATGACCACGCAACTTATGTATAGCTGATTATAGTATTCTTAATAATAACCGTGATTTTTTTTAATTATTCGATGGATCGAATTGAACTTCCTTGACATGGTCCACCGGTTCCTGAGATCAATTGTTTGAAATAGAAGGTAGGAATTGGGTTTGGTACTTCCATGCAGTTCTATGGGACTATTTTTTCAGGCAAATGCGTTGATGTACCAGTCTCTTTGTCTGAATATTTTTTGCTGAATCAAACTTTGTTGGTGGACGAGCCCTTGCTACTTAAGGAGTAAAGTGGAATTTCAGATAATTAGCTTGTGTAAAAAGTGAGTGTAATATAATATCCTAGCAGCCGTAACCCATTTTTTCAGTTCAGCGGAAATAGGAACTACGTGCTGTTAAATCCGTATTTTTCACCATTTTCGATCGGTAAAAGAGTCCATTGACCAACAACATGTCATAACTCAGTTCTCCCCAAAAAAAATCCCTCATTTCCTTTAGACGGCTCATATACATCAGGATTAAAGGATATTGCTGTAGAGGGATACAAACGATGTGGACGGAAATCCAATAGTCTCAAATTATTTCCGAAAATTATTACATAGGATAAAATTTCTTGATGTTAAAATTATATTCATGGTAGCTACGGGATTGTTTTCATCTCTTGCACACTGCCGGCTCAACTGAAACGCCACTACCGCAATGCCTTTAAGTCACGATTGAAGTACACTCACCGCCTGTCCAAGGTAGGCCACAGAAATACACCTCTCGGTCACATGGTATTAACGGAAACTAACCTCACTTTGCATACGGTACATCCCGTCGTGGTACCGCGCGGGGAAGGACAACATCAACATTTACTAGCCAACATTCACTGTTCCCACTGTCATGCTTTGTTGGTATATCTTTCTACATAAAGATGGTATTTTTTCCATACAGGGTCAACGGCGAGACTGTTCATCCATACTTCCCCCCACTTCCTCAGCTCGCCCAAATCCGTATCTTAACTTTTAGCACATAGGATCCGACCCGAGTCTCGTCACCTCACTACGGGTCGTGAGCGAGCCTTGATGCTGCTTCTGCTAAGTGCTTCGTACAGATATTCCACTGGTTATCTCTCTCTGGATCTATGTACCGGACACCCCCCGCCCTTAGCTATGTCTGGTCTCATAGCGGATCAACTTCCGTCAAACTCATCCATTAACAATCATTATTCGCTTTTGCTCACTTTCTTGTCTCCTCCTTACTGATACCTGTCATTCACTGCCCTAATCGCATCATCAATCCACATTTCTGTCATCCCCTAATTTTTATTCCACTTACTTCAACATTAATTTCCGATTACGCCCATCCCCTTTCTTCAATCATCTCCGTAAGCCCAAATTATCTCAGTGCCCTCCTATAATCTGGTGCTCGTGTGTGTATTTTTTGTTCAGTATTTGCGTAGATAGGATATCTGCATCTTAACTTATTCACCATGACATCATAACGGCTCGTGTATGCCAAGTGAGCGCACATCGTCTCAGCATGGCCATCAAAGTGACAGTCTTCTCGTTCTATACCAGCCGTCACAAGGGCCCTGCAGAGGAGAACACCGTCATCGTTCGCATGCAATTCGTACACTGATAAGTAAAAGATACCAATATCAAAGCAATTTAGAGAAATTCGATGCTGGTTGAATTATGACCAGCATTTTCTAACAATAATAAAATGTCATTAATTGCCTTTGGTCAATTTTGTTTCATTTTGATTCATGCGAGCTTGATGGCTGCGAAAGGTTGGCACACGGTCTCTTTGTGAAGTGTTATGGAACGGATATCAAGAGTCAACAAAATCCGGAATTTTTGGCGGCAATTTTATAACAGTAGTTTCTGTGAACAGCAGTTCGTGACTATGGTGTTCGCAACTACGCTCTGCTCATTTTATTTGGAAGGATTACAATTTTGAATGAACGAAAATAGCAGAGAAGGGATAACCACTTTATCTGTTTAACTAATGAATGTCGGGAATGAGTTGTGTTTCCCAGTATTAATTAATAACTGAAACAAACGGTAATCTGATTTTTGTAAATAAATCCAAAAACTTGGATTGAACTTCTTTGGCGTCTCGTCCTAGCGTATCTGAAATAAATGGAATAGAATAGGAAACAGGCACTAGGCAATTGGTGACACAACATTTCCATGCGGTGCTGTAGATAAAGTTTCATAGAAAATGAACTTCAAATCATACAGGAGTAAGGACACGGAAGACTGTCTCTCAGTATTGAGCATTTTAGTGTAGGCTCTTGCTCAATCAAAACCACGATGATGATTTGTACCGGCTGGGAACAATCAAGCCGTGGAACAAACGTGTTACGCATTTTTTTAAATAGATGAACCAGTCACGTTTGCTTAAAGTTTGTCTAGCAGATATCGGTCCGGCTTTGAAATTAAAGTGGCAGACTTCACCGTCACTATTCGCTCTCTAAGTTGCCCTGCATAATGACAAAAACGTCCTCATCATTTATAATAACGCCATAAATAGAAGCTACGTCCTCCGGAGTAAATAGAAAAAAATTAATTTAAGAATTACTTCAAACAAATTCTAACATCTTTAGATTGATTCTCAACGAAAGAATAATTTTTGATGACTCCGTTCCGTCAAACAGCTGTTCATAACTCTGGTGTCCACAACCAAGCATTATTACCCATTGCTTTAGACGCCAAACACATGCAAGCAAATAAGTTGAGAAAGGATGGCCATTCTACATTTGTGCACCTTATAAATTTTGTTAATCAATATTGTGTATCATAGTAAGATTTCAGTCCAGAAATCCACAGCAAATGTGATTTTAGTATTTTTTTTAATTGACCACGTCATCCAGCATCTGTAGTAAATTGCATACGGTAGACTTGAAGATTGATAGAAACCATCGTAATCGATCATCCAGTGGATCGTCGGATCGTCGTTCTTTCAAGATAGGACCTCCTCTTTCCACGTGAAGACCGATGGCCAACGTTTCATTAAGTTGCTTCAGATGTACTAGTCACGTTTGCCAAAAGCTGGTCAATTTATTCTCCAATAATATATCTCGTCAAATCAATGTTGAAATAAAATTTCATTAGTTGGCCTTAAACGATTTTTTTTTCTTTTGCTGTTAGCCGGGTAGAAAATACGTTTAGGCTTGCACACAACAGTTATGAAGTGCTGTTGAGAGGCTATAAAGTGATGTTGAAAGGCTTACAAGAAATCTTGAAATTTTGACCGCAGAAAGGACTTTCTTCTCAAGAAAACTCTCCTTCTTCGGAATACTCCAACAGCATTTCATAACCCAGGTGTCCCCAACACAGCGTTGCCAATTATATTGAAACTACTTGAAACAAATGGAAATAAGTTTTGACTTGTACACTGCAGTTATGAAGTGCTGTTGAGAAGCTATAAACTGCTGTTGAAAGACTTACAAAAAAATTGACTGCACAGTAGGTTCATTTCTCAAGTAGACTATCTTTCTTTTTGGGATACTCAAACAGCATTTCATAAGCCGGATGTCCCTAACACAGCGTGACGAATTTTCTTGAAACGACTTGAAACAAATGAATAAAAAAATGGGATGAGGGAAACAGAAGGGTTTGAGGTGAGGTCTAAACGTCTATCAATTATTAAAATAATCCTAAGCAAACATATTCAATTAGGCGAATAAAACCGTTTCATGTCGATCGGAAACGCTGCTACTTAATTTATGCATGTAATTGTCCAACAGCTGTTTCATTTGGCATTTATTTTTAAATCTACGCTTCCAGGCTTAAAAGTAAACTAATGTCGTCATTTATCAAATACCTATGAATTGTCTGTTCCCGTTTCCCCACTATGTGTTTAAGTATGGTATGAAAGACATTTATAAAAGATATTTCAACACAAATGCAGCTAACTATTTTTGACGGCTGATTGGCACACCAACGTTCCAATATTGGACAATTAAAAAATACTGTATTCTGGCATGTCGATCACTTCACACAACAGGTTAATGCGAAAACTGATTGGTATCGATGCAATAATTCTTGACTCGAGTGAGGCGTTTTGTCTGATGTCCTAGTTGTACTAGTTACGGCAGCCCATAGAAACCATGTGAAAGAAAATGCTACCAGCCTAAGCCGGGGACATTTGCCTTATCAGTAGTACGACTCTACAGGAAGTGCTTCGCAAACCTTAACTATGAATAAAAAAACTACTGCTTCATTTTCATAACCATGTAAATTCATTAGTTCATCACAAGATGGCATTAGCCACCGAATCATATGAAGGATACGAAACGTCGCAGACCCCAGAATTGGTTTGATTTGAGTTGATTTGGATCTCATTCCAGTATTGGTATTCAAAGTTAAGTTTGGTATCTCAGTACAAATAACTACCCACATGATGACAGCAGTTAACATTTACGGTGAATAAAATGACAGTTTTGGGTTTCTCTCGGATGCCCACAAAGTCAGAAATTTCCATAGGTGACCAATGCCCGTGTCCTATGAAACGGCTTCAGATGTATGTATAGTCACGATGACCAAAAGTTGGTTTAAAATTGCATGCACAATGTCTTACTACTTATTTATTACATGAATAATAAATTGAAGATAACTCATCTCATCAAGTAAGTATTGAATAAAATTTTCGGCAGTTACCCCTAATCAATTTTCTCTTACAGTATTGCCAGATAGAAAACAGTTGTAGCTTGCACACTCCAGTTATGACGTGCTGTTTAGGGGCTATTAAAATTCTTGGGGTTTTGATCGCAGAGCGGGCTAATTTATCAAGAAAACTCCTTTTCGTTTGGGTACTTGAACAGCATATCATAACCCGGGTATCCCCATCATTTCCTTTCCCATTTTTTTGAACGACTTGGGGAACCCAATTATAAGAAAATTTGGATGAACAACGGGATGATTTGGGCGTAGGTCTAAACGTTAGTCAGTATTTTATTTATAAATTATTCAAAAAAATGTAAGCAAACCTACTCAATGAGGCGTATATAACCTTTTCATGTCGATCAGAAAAGCTGCTATGTAATGTATGCATGTAGTTGTCCAAAAGCTGTTTTATTATGCATATATTTTTGAATCTTCGCTTCCATGTTCGTAAGTAAAGTAATGTTATCATAAATCGAACATATGTGAATTATTCGATATCGTTTCCCCACTATCTTTTAAGTATGGTATGAGAGACCTTTAAAATATTAATTTCAACACAAATGCAGCTTACTATTTATGACGTATGATTGGCCCACCTACGTTATAGTATTGGACAATTAAAAAATACTCTATTCTGGCATGTCGATCACTTCACACAACAGATTACTGCAGAAACTGATTGTTATAGGAGCAAGATGTCTTGGCCCGAGTGAGACGTTTTGTTTGGCCACCTTGTGGCATTAGTTGCGGCAGCCCACAAAGGGCATGTGACAAAAAAATGCTACCATCATAAGCCGGGAACATTTGCGCTGTCAGTAGTGCGACTCTACAGGAAGTGCTCCGCATAACCTTGACTACAGTAAAAATACCTTTGCTTCATTTCCTTAACCGTGTAAACACAGTAGTTCATCAGAAGATGGCATTGGCAACCGAATCATCAGATGGATGGGTAACGTCGCCGACCCCAGGATTTATTTGATTTGGACCTCATTTCATTGGTATTTATAGTAAATAAGGTTTCCACAGCCTTTTAACGTTTTCAATTGATGACTTGACAGTTTAGGGTTTCTCCCGGAAGCTTACAAGTCAGAAATTTCTAACAGCTGACTGATGCCCATGTTCCATGAAGTTACTTCGGATGTACTTGTCACGTTGGCCGAAAGTTGGTTCAAAATTCAATTCATGTTTCACTCCTAATTTATCAGATGAATGATAAATTGAAGATAATTGTCTCATCGTATACGCATTGAATTCAATTTCAATTAGTTACCCCAAATCGATTTTCTTTCACAATTTTGACAGATAAAAAATCGATTGTTGCTTGCACACTCCAGTTATGAAGTGCTGTTTAGAGGCTATCAAAAATATTGGAGTTTTGACCGCAGAACCGACTAATTTACTAGGAAAACTCCCTTCCTTTTGGTTACTGGAACAGCATTTCGTTCATTACCCGGGTGTCCCCAACATTGCACTGCCCATTTTATTGGAACGACTTGAAACACATGATTTTAATAAAATTGGGATGATGGAAGACAGGAGGATTTCGGTGAAGATCGAAACGTCTGTCAATTTCTAATATATTATTATGTCAATTTCTTGCATCTTTTCGACGTTATTTGTATTAATGCGTTTGACATGCTCTGTGATGTGACAAACCTTTCGAAGTACAAACTGGTATTTGCATTGCTGATCCTTGAGAGACATTTTGACCGGCCATCTGATGGTATCAGCTAGGCCAGCCCATTGAAGTTTGAACACCACTGTTTTATTTTATTGACTACATAAAACTCAATAGTTCGTCTGTTTCGTTTATAAGAATGGATTGCTCTTACTCACAGAATTAATCCAAGATATAGCAACAAAGTACTTGAAAAACCACATTATATGTAGGCGGCTTGTCGGGTGTTCGAAAACGTGAGAAGTTTAGGTGAAACCACGTCGTGTCTTTCAGCACGATGCCATGTCGTATTTCATCAAAGTTATGTTTTGCGTAATCAGCCCTGTTTCTTTGTGTATGATCAACTAACAGCCAATAATTAGGCTCGTCGTGATGATGCAGTAACTTTAGAGACGATGAGACATAACTTGGTCATAGACATGATGGTGCTCGCAGGAGTATGTCGTTTAAACCATACATTATACCAACCGTTCAAAGGGACTTCAAACCAATACCAGGAAGGTGATTGCCCTACGACAGTTCACGGACTCGAAAATTTGACATGAACGGACAAAAAAATTTATGTACTGATATTCGGAAGGTATAGAAAAAGGGGCAGTTTCCTGTAGATTATTTGAAGGTTCATTTTTTTGAGCCTCTTTGCACCATCGAAACTGTGAACCCTGCGCAATCAGCGTTTAATTAGAGTCGCCTAGTAGATTGGACCAGATGAAGGGGCATTATTAATAGCCTAGCAGTTTGATGCAACTTTGAGAAAAGATAAAATACTGAATTTAAACGCATTGTAACAGTATTTTATCCAAAGATAGTTCGAAAAAATTCACCAGAGTAGCGTGAAAAGTAGTTAGTTACTCTATTTTGCGCAGTTACTCTATTTGCGCAGTAATTAGTTACTCTATTTTGCGCAGTTACTCTATTTGCGCAGTAATTAGTTACTCTATTTTGCGCAGTTACTCTATTTGCGCAGTAATTAGTTACTCTATTTTGCGCAGTTACTCTATTTGCGCAGTAATTAGTTACTCTATTTTGCGCAGTTACTCTATTTGCGCAGTAATTAGTTACTCTATTTTGCGCAGTTACTCTATTTGCGCAGTAATTAGTTACTCTATTTTGCGCAGTTACTCTATTTGCGCAGTAATTAGTTACTCTATTTTGCGCAGTTACTCTATTTGCGCAGTAATTAGTTACTCTATTTTGCGCAGTTACTCTATTTGCGCAGTAATTAGTTACTCTATTTTGCGCAGTTACTCTATTTGCGCAGTAATTAGTTACTCTATTTTGCGCAGTTACTCTATTTGCGCAGTAATTAGTTACTCTATTTTGCGCAGTTACTCTATTTGCGCAGTAATTAGTTACTCGATTTTGCGCAGTTAAGAAAATGTATGCCTCTAATTATGAGAAGAAATGGCGATAGAAGAGTATGAGCAGAGAAGCGCTCATGAGAAATGAATTTCCCTTCAAACTAAGAGGACAAATTGCGATAATGTAATCGACGGAATATGATGATTGGCACTGATATTCGAAATCAAACTCTCGCGAACACAACATGCAAAAATCAGTGAGCATTTAATGAAACTCTACTATCTTATCACTCCTCCCGGGAGGAGACTCCGAATTGATGTTTCAATTTCATATGAAGGGAATCCATAAACTCATGACATTGTTGGCAAGGATAATTCAACACACGCAGATACTAATCATCGTGTAATTATTCAACAACAAAGTTCCATTACTTGCCTAATCATAAATATAGCGTTCATCTAAAAGGTCAGTCATTGTATTACTTTGTTGAACAAAATGTCCGTTTTCCCAGTCACTGTCTCTAGTATTATTCGAGAAAGTGGCTTGATAATCAAGGCCTACCAACACAACTCATTTCCAATATGAAGTCCCTAGGTAACACGGCTGTGCATGACGACTCTTCTTACATTTGTTGCACGAGTTATACAGGTTTTTCAAGGCTCATTATGATAAAGTGGGAACTAAAATATTACACGGCAGCAGTGGTCGGGATTAGAATAGAGGACCCATCTCCACCGGGTCACTGACGCAGATGCCTCGATTTCTGGAAAGAAGAAGCAACCGTTTTCGATAGTTGGCTCTACATTTCATTACGTTTCGAGAGTTTTCTTATAGAAAAAAACTAAATCAGGGTTGAATAAATAAATAAATACTCATCTCAATAAATAAATAAATACATCAATTATGAGATAAAAAAAATCGATTAATCACATGAAACAAAATTAAAGAAAACACGTCAACAACTACCTACAAATATGTAACACAATAAATAACACAACCATTAAGAAAAGAAAACAATATTAACAACCGCAGTTCACACGAAAACAATTTGTCTTGGACATATGCATCATGAAAAGTGAATTACAAATTAAAGCAGATCTATTCCTGTGTAAGGAGAAAAATGTCTCAATTGAATGGCTTCTACGAAGCTCATTAAACCGCTCACAGAAACCTAAAAATATGATTACGAAATAGATCACACGAGTCAATACCATTACATTCTTTGCTGAACGAGCATGAGTCAATTCTACTCACAGGTCTAGGAACCGTGCATCTGGGGAGCAGAAACACCCTTGACCACGAATAATTTATTTGTTTTGGCAGTCAAAAAGGTTTATCTTCAAATCCTGCATTTTCTGATGGAATGACACCCGTCCAATCACGGAATTATACGGTGACTACTCCATCGATGGCGGTGGTCTAGCAACCTTGCCTAAACCAGCGGCTGTTTTGGCCTCACGTACAAAAATAAATAAGTATCATCCCTTTTTTACTGATGATGCGATCCATTCCCGAAACGTTTTGAAGTACATTCCCCCTAGTGTTTTCTTTTCAATTTAGTTATTTTAATATTAATTTTAGCCCCTCTCTCGAATGTTCGTTCTTTCGCTCTCCATAATGCTTATTGAAGCACTAGTGTACATGTTCTTGCTATA